>JAPEBW010000350.1:0-59693 GCA_027405785.1 Ophiocordyceps robertsii
AAGCAGGGGAGACCCCCCCCCAGGAAGCGGTGCGACAGACGCGAAGCCAACCGAGGGACCTTTTGAATGCGACGAGGCACGCTCCCGGGCAGGCCGTTGTGAAAAAGCGTCGACCAAATCTGCCCCCCCGTGGAGAAGAAGAGGAAGCTGCAAGAGGCGGCCTAGACGGGAAAGTGGGCCATCCGAGGCCGGGGCGGGGAGACAGACCCCTGTACATGTCTATGCGGGCCTCTGGGTGTGCTGGGGTGTCCCTGGGGTGTCCCTGGGGTGTCCCTGGGCGGGGCTCTAGTACAGGCGGGTTGCTTCTTCTTCCTCGGCGGCGTTCGCTTGCAAGTATTTTATTTTTCTCGTGTGCGTTTTAATCTTTTTTTCTCCGGCCGCCTGTACCTGGCCATGTGCCTACAGTATCTAGGTACCTACCCAGTACCTTGCTTGCACGGGCGTTTCGGCGCTGAAGATGGGCGACCTAGTGTCGCACATTTCCGCAGCTGCCCAGGTACTCAAAAGTAGGCAGGCACTTGCTTGATCCAACCGGTCTTCTACCTAGTCACCTCTGTACAGTTGCCCTGCCTCCCTGTGTTTCTTGCTCCGGCTGGCCTGGCCTGCATTCTCATTCTACCGCTTGCCCACCTTGCCGCACTGCAGGCACCAACGGGTACTGGTTGGATACCTTGGGCATCTCAAAGGCCGCGGCAAAAGGCGAACAGGCGCTAATGCCATCTACATGCGCCTTGATTGGACGCAAGACACGGCTACCTCGCGATGCCCGCCCTCCACGGCGATGCTGCAGAGTACCCCCTACCCGGCCCGCTCCATGGCCCAAGTCACGGACCCAATCTTGGTGCCCACGCCGCGTTGGCATTGCCTCGGCTGCGTCCTCGATGTCTACCTAAAACCCCCAGAGTCGAGGCTTTGGGAGACTCACCTGCTGGGGGCCATTGGGATACCGATGGCGGTACGGATACTCTGTACCACAATATTGGTTGCATCATGTGGACGGAGGCGTGTATCCATTGGCACGCACGCCATCATCCAATGGAAACTCCCCAACAGATTTCTCGAATCCTTCTCCCCTCTCTTTGTCAGGCATAGGCGGCTTACAACAGTATCAGAGTTTTTTGCCCTCCCCCACGACGGTTGGCCCTGGACTGATAGGGGCCCAACCTATCACCGCCCACGCCCAGCCCTGTCCGATAAGCAAAAGCGAGGGCAAAACGGTGACGAGAGCCAGGCACGGATAACGAGCCGCACACTCCTTCACTCCATGTCGGCGCCCCTAGGCCCAACGAGGCATTGCCCCCGGCGTGCGAGGTCAGACGAGAGACGGGGCAAAAGCAAATGGCAAACAAACCAACTCGACGTGACATTGGCGCCAAGACTGCAAGCCAAGTGGACCGGCGATTCGCCTCACCAAGACGGCGGGAGCATCGCTGTTACCACCGCATCGCAGAGCCCTCGAGATAGAGACCATGGCAACGCACCAACCTCTTGCTCCGAGTGACGGACGGGGAAGACAAACCGATTCCCGTGTCTGTGCTCTGCATCTGTATCCGTGCGGTACTCTGTACAGAGCAGTTTGTAGCACACCAAGGCAGCCATCAACGCCGCCCCCTTCTACTTTGGCACAAACAAACCACAGCGACGTGGAATGTCTTTGTCAATGAAAAGGAGGCCTCGTGCGGGGAAATGCAAAAAGACGGAGGAGCGGACGACGTGCGGTGGGGTGGAGAAGTGGCCATGCTCACTCATGCTGGTCGAGCTGTGTCTCGGACATGGCCGTCTGGGGAACAATCATCTCATGTCTCTCCCCGCATCGCCACACCCACTTGCGGCATGTACAGAGTACGGAGCATGTATGTACAGAGTACAGAGTACAATCTGTCGAGCTCGGGACCGGACTCATCGGCCGACAGACCAGGCAGCCTTGGCCTTCCCGGGAGACAAAGGAGAGAAGGAATGGGCGAGAAAGGGGAGACGACGGGCCCTTGGTATTTCACAGCCATGTAGTCCCGGGGCGCGGGGAGCCGCATCGCCGCCGACGGCCGCCAAGAAAGCGGGGAACCGGAGACGGCCGACACCAAAACCTGGGCGTGTATGCACACACACATGCATACTAAATTCATCTACTCTGTACAGAGTACAGATGGCAAGACATGGCCTTGAATCACTACTCTCACCCAGCCCTCGACCCTTGGCTCTGCGTCTTGCTTCCGTTGCCGACGCCTCGAGGTGGCGAGTCGCGACAAGGCCGGCGTCACGAGCCCAGACAGACATAAGCCGTAACCTCATAACAGAGTGAAGCAGCTCATTGGGGCAGAGGGCCATCTCAAGACGGAAACCTGGCACGTGGTCGCCCTGCTGCAGGGGGGGTGGCAAAAACGCCAACAGGCCCGACCACCACCACAGAGGCAAAGGTTCCCCCCAACCAGGGGCCGAGCCGCCCTGTAGCATCCTGTATGTCTGTGGCAATTCCTTCGTGCAGCATTCTAGAAGAGGCTGGACCGGCCTTGCAACCAACCAACAGCCGACTCTTGGTTTACATGTGCGCCTGCACATAATCGCCAGCCTATCGTTACTCCTCGCCTCCCCTTGCATGCCCTGTACTGTACTGAGGCGCAGTCGGACCTTTTCTTAGCCTGCCATCTAGTGTCTTGCCCATCTCACCCTCAGCTCAGCCTCATCTGAAACACTTGCACTCATCATTCTTGCCTCCCAAGATATACATGCTGCTCTCCACCCTACAAGCCCAATCATGCGGAGAAAAGACGAAAAAAAAGGAAGCTTTCGTATATCAAGGCTCATCACACGTCTTTGCAGTCTCATGCCATCCATCACTCTCCGCCTCGGTACCGCCGGTTAAACTCCTCCACCGCCACCCCAATCATCTTGTAAAGAAAGCTCCTCTCGCTGCCTCCCCCAACCGGGATAAACGGCCCATTCGTCCCGCCTCTAAGCGTCAGGCTCATGCCCGTCCGTTCCTTGGCAATCGTTTGCACGTCCTTGAGCGGCACGTCCCACTCACTCGTCAGCCGCTTTGACCGGATCAGCAGGATCCGCGCAAACGTCACCATGACCACCATGTCTTCCTTGGGGAGCTCCAGGTGGCCAATGTACTGCTCGTCAAAGTACTTGCCATTGTCCACCTGCTTCAGCCAGTACTGCCCCAGCGCTTCCCGCGGGTTAAAAGGTCGCACGATTCCGTCCGAGGGGATGAATCGCGGAAACCTGCTGCGGTCCAGCTCCGTTCCGTCAAATACCGTCGTCGTGTTGCGGATGCCCTCGCTGACGTTGCTTGCCATGTCGAGCACGCCCACGGCCGGCTTCGTCGCCAGCCCTAGCACGCCTTTCCCAACCCCCTTGAAGAACCCGAGAGCTCCCTCCTGCTCGGCGCCCTCCAGCGGCTTGCGTGCCAGGCCTCCCACGCCAGAGGCGACGCTCGTAAACAGTGAATTGGCCCCCACCGTGACTCCGTAGAGGGCGTGCTTCGGCCTGTTTCGCGCCCTCGTGATGCGTCGCCTGTCTTGAAACTGCTTATCCAGCGAAGCCGCCGCCAGTCCCTTGCTCAGACTGCCAGTGAACTTGGAGAAACTGTCGCTGAAGCCAAAGACGGTCTTCTTGGCAAACGACGCCGCACCTCGGGCGATGCCGATGCCAAACTCCTCCGGCTTGTCCGAGAGAATGAGTCCCTGGTATGGCTCGTAGAAAATGTCCGTCACGCCAGACGAAATGTTGCCAAAGAGACCGACCGGGTTGCCCAGGAAGTCGGCGGACCCCAGAATCTTGTGGATTTGGTACATGACCTCCTGGCTGTAGTGGTTCGAGATGTTCTGGATCAGCACCGGAGTCGAGACTCGCACGTTGTCCAGCATGAGGGCGTTGAACCGTATGGGCGCATCGTTGACGTTGCCAATCGCCATCGTCATGACATTGAGGAAGAACATAATGGGGTTTCGTGTCGACGTCTTGTCCTCGGCATTGACGCGCTCGGTCCTCATGAAGCTCAGGTCGAGCTGCATCGGCTGGATGTTCAGCACCTCAAAGTAAATGTCTTGGCCAGACTGCTGCTGCGACGGCTCGGGAATGTCCAAGTCCTCGTCGCACAGCCTGCCCTCCACCTCCACTGCCGTCCAGCTGGCCCCGGGAATGTCCGAAAAGTCCAGTAGAGCAAAGACAAAGTCCTCGTCCAGGTCAACCGTCATTTGCTGCAGCAGAATTGTCGCATACTTGATGTAGAGCACCCCGTACGAGTCATCCTTGACCCTGCTGACCATGGCATGCAGCGAGGGGTGTGCGTCGACCTCGTTTGCCCTCTTTGGCACCACGCTCGGGTACAAGATCATGGGAAAGATGCCCCCGTACAGCTGATTGTCAATCTGCATCCACTTCACCGCCAGGGACACCGTCTGGATCATGGGTGAGTCGCTGAACCGCAGCTGCACGTCTCGAAAGGTGATGTAGGCCAGTTCCTTGAGCTGAGCGTTGATCAGCGAAATGCCGATGCCAGACAGCTTGAGTTGCGCTCGAAACGTCGCTCCCGTCTCCTGCTCCTTGACTTCAAACGCCTCTAGGCCGGTACTCGTCCTGGACAGGGTCTTGGGCTTGTACATGCTCTTGCTCGCGCGAAAGTTGCTGAGAATGAGCGTCTGCGTTGGGCCGTCGGCGGCAACGTTGATGTCGATAATCTTTTGCCCGCCACCCTGCGTCACAATCTTCATGGGAATCTGGTTGCCAATCTCTGCCAGCTGGACATGCCGTTCCTTGTCGTTCGTGGCGATGACTACCTCGCGGAACTTTGCGGCTGGAAAGTCCCACGCGTAGGGCATGATGCTCCTCGGGGGCAGGCGATAACGAATAGGCTTCCATCCTCTGCGGTCTTCGACATCGTCTTCTTCAATGTTCGGGTTGGCCTGGTAGAATGTAAACTCAGTGTCGCTCTCGTTGCGCATCGAGTACGGCCAATTCTTGGTTTCCACGCTCATGTGCAAGAAGATGGTCGACTCTTCTACGAGGATTTCCACCCTCACGAGGCGCTGGCGCTGACCGGCCTTGGTCATCTTGACGTGCGTCGTTCCAACATCAGCAATGTTGAACGGCGACGTCCACTGGTTGTCGACGCCTGGGTAGCCCAGGCAAAGCTGCTTGACCGCAGACTTTTGCATGAAATGCAGCGGCTGGAGCGCTCCGGGTTTGAGAGTCATGTATCCCGAGAAACTAGTTTCGCGTACAAGAATCTCCTCGCCAAGCTTGTTCTCCAAGACGAATCGCGGAGCGAGCGTGACGACCTTGGTCATCTTGTACTTGCCGTCTCCAGACTTGACCGTGATGCCGAGGTGAATCTCTTTCTGCTTCGACGAGGAATTCAGCACGACCTCCGAGGTGCTACCAATCGCGTCGAAGCTCTGGGGCTTGCTCCACTCCGACTCGTCCACTTTCAGCAGGGCTCGGTTGCGGTGATCGTCGTTTCCAAAGGAAAACATAAAGGGCAGAGCCTTTGGTCGCTCTTGTTCCGAGGTATGGGCCGGGGGGAACTGGCCTGCAGCCGCCTTGGCCTGCTGAAGGAAGCTCTTGGCCCGAATCCTCATGTCGAGTCCGGTCTTGTTCAGGACGACATAGGGGCTGTACACGGTGATCTTGAAAGCGCCACCGCTGTTGGGAACCTTGAAGTAATGAAGGCTCAGGTTCAATGTCAGCCCTTGGTCGTCCTTGAGAACCAGACGGCTCTCCTTGCGGAAGTCTTCGCCGTTCCCGGGGTTGATGATGGAAAAGTCACTCGGCTTGAACACGGTGTCTTGCATGTCGATGCTCAGCAGCAAGAGGTGGGAGAGTTCCACCACATGAACAGGGCTCACGCCGCCCTTGCGCAGAAAGTTCGACCAGTCCTTCTTCGTGTTCTTGTCGTAGATTCTGTACTTGAAGTCGTACGGCAGAAGGTTCTCGAGAGTGACTGGGGCCGAGAGCTTGATCTTCATGCAAGGATAGACCCTAGGTTCGTTAGGGTATGGTGCAGCCTAATGCCCGGGTCGAGACTTACTTGAACAACGGATCAGACTTGTCAAACTCGGCATGAGCCTGAAAGTAGAACGGATCACTGACGTCCCCTTTGCACACAAGCTGCTTCGTCGGTCGCTTGAGCAAATCTCTCCACCAAAGCTGTTCATTGCTCCACGAGTAGCCGAAGCCCCCGTCCGGACGCACGAGCGCCCCCTTTTCGAAAACGGCACCTACAGGCGCTGGTCGCGAGTCACCTGGTGCAATCTTTTCAATCTTGAGGAGGTGGCCTTCTTGAGCATCATAGATGCCAAGCTCGATGGGAATCTGGGTTGCATTCTCGACAAGCAAAGGCGACCGCAACGTGACTTCCTTGACGTTGTCAGGGCCGAGGCGGACATCCACGCACAGTCGATGCAACACATTGTCAGTCTTGGGCCGGAGGCTGTATAGCGACTCGCCTTCGCGGTTCAGCCGCACGTGCTTCACGACATCAAAGCCGCTACCATCCAGCCTGATTGCCACGTCGTTCTGGCTGGACTCGGCCATGAGATTCTCTCGCATCTTCTCCCAGTCCTCGAAGCTCCACGGCTCTTCTTCCCCGTCTTCAAGACGCATGGCAATGGGCTCTTCGCTGGTCGGGCTCTTTGACTGCAGTATAGCCACGAAGCCCGTGTAGTTCTTGATGCGGTACGGGGCGTCGACCCCGCGCGGCTTGTCCAGGATGTCCTCCTTGGTCATCAAGAAGTCGAACGATTTGGATGCCAGCGCAATCGTTGCCGTGGTGATGGTCACGTCGAGTGTCTTTTTCGAGGCCACGTCGACCGACATTAGCCCAGAAGTCGGCTCCTTTGCCACGCCAAAGCCCACTTGCCAGGGTTCCAAAAGAGGTTCCCAGCTCGACTTCGAAAAATTGTAGACATTCGAGTACAGGTCAATGGCCGCCTCCGCTTTCAGGTTTGACGACCAGTTCTCCGAGGTGGCGGTGAATCCCTTGACCCCAATGTCGAGAATTGGTAGTTCGTGCAGGTCGCCAATCAGGACGATTCGCATGCCCTGCAATGTCGCAGAGAGCTCTTCGTGCTTGCGCAAGGCTGCAGGCAGGCTTTGCGCCGGTGTCGCAGGAGCTCTGGAAGCCGTGTTGTTCGTCGCCTTGGTTCTTGCGGCAGCAGATTGGGCGCGGCCGCTGACAGTTCTGGTCTTCATACCGGCATTACCCAACTGCTTTGCCTTTTGCTCTGCAGCCGTCTCCCCCACCTCCTCTGCCCCTTTGCCTGAAAGCTCGCTTGCTCTGCTGACGATCTGGAGTATCAGCAGGATGTCTCTCAGAGAGAGCCTCAGCACCAGCGGCTCAACCTCGATGTGAATATTCGTCAAAGAGGGCCGGGAGCTGTCCATGTTCAACTGAATCGAAAAGTCGTCTATGATCCTGAGGCGTGACGTCTCAAACCTGTCCATGACACACAAAAACATGCCAATTTCAGAGACTTGGAACGTAAGCGCGTGCTGCTGAGAAAGAAGCACCTGTCGAATGCCCAGGACAACCGCTTCGGAGTTGGTGCTCAGGGGGTCGGCAATGAGAATGACTTGCGCATCGACGAGGTTCACCCGGTAGGCAATGCTCATCGCAGGCTCATCTACCTGGTTCCGAGTCTCGTCGGACCCCGATTCATCTCGCTGCCGAGATAACTGAGACCTCGACCGCTCAACCCTGGCATGTGTGTACGAGACCTGCATCGAGTCGGCGTCGGAGTCGTCGGGTGTCTCATCGACGCTCTCATCATCCATCGGACTGGCGTCTTCTACCGTCAAACCCTCCGTGGCATATTTCTGGATGGCAAACAAGTAGTCCAGCGCAAATATGACGCGCGGGCTGTCGATTGTAGCCATGGCAATCACACTGCGCTCTTTCCCGCCTGACATTGTGACGCTGGCCATCAGTTGTTGGGCTTCCTTGTTGGAGGAGGTCATGATGCGGCGGAATTTGTTTGTCTCTCTCGGACGGCTGTCGTAGATGGTGAAGGCGCGCATGAGTAGCTCTGCTTCGAGTGAGCCATCGGACAGCATGCGAGTCTTGATCCTGGTGTCGTCAAGTGAAAATCGCGACAGGCTTGACGCGGCCAAGTCACCGACCGGCCCATCGTCTTTTGCCATGACGAGCTCGAGACCCACAGTGTTGACACGAAACAGCAGGTCGAGTTTCGTCCATGTGTTTTCCGCGGATACCAATTCTGGAGAGAGGTTGACCAGCTGAGCATCGCCAGACCCATCATCTGCTGGAATGCTTCTCGCACGCTGCAGAGTGTCCTCGCCCACGAGCCGAGCGGCTTCTTCATCACCGCCATCGCCCTCGCGAGCGAATGCAGCGGGGACAGACTTGGATATTTCCATCAGGAACTTGAGCTGATGCTGCGTCAGTCTGAGCTTGATGTCCGACAAAGACCCCTCGATCTCCATGTCGGGGCGTTTTGCCCCTTTCTTGTGTTCCGCGTAGGTAATGTTGAAGCCTAGGTCCACGTGATCAATCATCTCCAGCTCTTCGGACCGATCATCCTCATAGTAAAAGTCTGATGTGAGTCGAACGTTCCGTATGCCAGCAGATATTTTCATGGCAATTTCGGCATTCTTCGCGTCGTCCAGTGGAGCAAACCTGTTTTGCGCGTAAATCTCGCCGAGGTAGGCCGTGACGAGGTCACGCTTCGGTCGGCCAGGGATCATGAGACGTGGAAATACGACAATGGGCGTCTTGACGACGACATCAAACTTGATTCTGCTCGGACTCTGCTGCATCTGGTTCGCGCGAGTCACGGCAGCCTGACGGGCCGCATTGTACAGAGCCTGCATCTTGCCAAACTTGACCAAGAAGTCGATGATTTTGCGGAATGGCTCTTCCACAAAGTTGACCTTGACGGACCCAGCCCGGAGGAATATCGAGCTGTCATAGCCGGGGTATGCCTTTTTGTTGTTCGCGTCAAACGTCTCGTACCGGAAGTCTGCAAGCTCGTGGCCTTGGATCGTGATGAGCTTGCGTAGACTCGAGTCCCTAGGGACCCCCAGGTTCACGTCGTCAACGAGAGACAAATCGCCCAGTTTGGCGGAAATCCGCATAGTCCCTCCACGCAAGAAGATCCCAGCGTTGGCTTGACTAAATGAGAGCGTCGCCAATCGTATGCCGTCATTGTTCAAGATGAGTCGGATGCCCTTGAGGTCCACCTTGACCCTGATGGAGCCTGCGTTGGCAGGCTGGTTCGCTGGTGGCGAGACTGCAATTTCGCCCTCGGTCTGATCGTTGCCGTCTGGCTCAGGAAGTGCTTGCTGTCCTTGGTCTTGGTCATTGTTGCCACCGGTGAACGTGGTGAGAATGAAGTCAAGAAGTGTCAAGAGAGTCTTTCTGGTGACAACGAGGTTGATGGTGGATACGGAGGCGCCGATGTTTGTTTCCACCCCCTCGTACACGGGCATGAATTCCGGAGACTGCCGCTTGACCTTCATGTACTTGACGTGAACAAGGCTTCGTTCCGCCTGCAGGTCGTCGTTGTCTCCCGACGAGACGATTGATTTGAATTCGCCCGGGGGGTTGTCGACAAAATCCTCGACGAATACGGACCCCAGAGACACTTCGGCAACCATGTCGTAGGGTCTCGTGTAGAACTCAAGATCGAATCGCTCAGCTACCAGTTCGACCAGCAAGGCGTCTGGCTTCTTCCGGTCCGGATCACTGCGGTAGAGCGAGCCCTTGAGGGTATCCACCTTGAACTTGAACTCGAAGCTCCGCTGCTGTATCTTGAGCTGCTGCGCGTCCACCCCGTCCGTGGCATCCTCAAAGTCGTCGTCGTCGTCGTCGTCGTCATCCATGTCATCGAGAACAACAGCGGTATGTGACTGCAGGAAAGGGAAAGCCGAGGACTGCCGGCGCTCGCGCTGAAATTTCCGCCGTGACCTATTCGACGCGCTGCTAGCGAGGCGTGGCCGCGGGGACAGCTTGGACGGGTCCTGAGGTGCAACTTCAGGCAGTTCATCTTGCCCGATCTTGGGTATGGCCACATCGATGATCCTCATCAGATTCTTGTACTTGGAATCCGAGACCGTGGCGTGCAGCATCGGCAGATGACCAGATACTCGGAACTTGGTCAGATTGGGGGCCTTGGGCAAGATTGAAGTCTCGACGACAAAGTCGACGTTGATCTGCTCGACAACGTGTAGCGAGGAGCCCTCGCCCTTGACGGTCAGCTGCGCCTTTGTCTCCTCGATAGACGGCCCAATGAGGACTTGGGTAGAGGTGAGCTTGACGATGAACTTGTCGTACATGACCGACTCCAGCCGCTTAAAGTCCTCCTCGCCGTAGGACTGTCGTTGCTTCGACTGAATCTCCTTCATGGTGCCCTGGTCCACTAGCTGACTGTTGACGTGGATATGGCCAGCGTCGACGATGACGCAAGTCGATTCCTTGGTGGTGATGCTAACGGGAACAATGATGAGTGGCGCCTGCAGATCCAGCTCGGCATTGACAGTCCTGTGCTCCTCCAACGCAAACTCGAGCCCAGCGCGAGTCTGCTCCCTGAAGCCTTCGACGGTGGCACCGGCACTCTCCATCAATGCCGTAATGGACTCCATGTGTCTCTCGGGCGGCCTGAAAAAGTCAACGATGCCAACGACGAAGTTTGGGTTCCAGACGATTTCAAGAGGTTTGAGCTTGCCGACGACTGCAATGTCGCCCTCGCGCTCAATTGGGTTCTTCTCGACCTCGAACTGGAAAAAGGGTTCATCGCTGCTGCTTTCCAGCTCGAGCAAGGACAATCGTTTGCGCTTTTCTTTCCCCGGTGCGTCCTTGACCCGCACAATCTCGGGATAGAGACTGTTGGGGGTGGTGCCGTCGTTGACCCGTAACCCTCCGAGGCTCACGTTGGCGAGCAACGAGTCCTTACGCTGCAGAGCCTTGGCCTTGAAGACGTCAAAGTGCAAGCTCAGGAGGTCCCTTTCCTTTTCATGGGGGCTCTGCTTGAGCGTGAAGCTTCCGGTGCCTAGAGAGGCCTCGACGCACAGCTTGACTGCTTCGCGAGGGACATCGACTGACTCAGCCAGGGCCGACTTTTCATCCCAGTCAATCATGTCGTAGAGCTCCTTTCGCTGTTCCTCTGTCATCTGCGTATTCTCTTCATTCTTCTCAATCTTGCCCTGAGGCTTGGAGCCCCACATCCATGCTAGCCAGCCCTGCTCCTCGTGCTGCTGCGTCTGCTTCTTCAGGGCTTCGGCGTTTTCCTTTTTGAGCTGGTTTCGAGCCAGAGATCGCCAGAACCGCAAGTCTTCGTAGTTGAGCTTCCACTCGAGCCTTGCGAGGTCCTCATTCTCGGTCGCAGACAGCTGTTGCTGCTGCTTCTGCTTCTTGAAGAGTTGAATGTATCGAACCCGGTCGTCGCGCCGCTCCCTAAAGTAGTCCCAAGTCCACTTTTGGTTCCTCTCATGAATCTCGCCCAGCACGGCGTTGCCTGCAAACTGGAACCAAGCGCGGGGGTCTTGGTCCGGGCGGACGCCCTTGGGCTTGAGCGCCTTGTATTCCTGGTGCCGGATAAAGTAGTGAAACAAGTCCACCATCATCAAGGCATCGCGGTACTGGTCATCGTCGAGCACCAAGCCGATTTCCTCAAACAAGAGGTTTGCCTTGAACCTTGGTACGCGAATGTCGCCGGACTTGCTGAGCTCGATTTTGGCCTGACCACTGACGGGTTTCAGGATGAACTGGTGATTGGAGGCGGCGGCGCTGGTCCTGCTGATGAGACTTCTGAACTTGGTCACCATGTCTTCATGAGACATGAGATTCTCGGAGGAGGGCGCAGACTCGCGACCGCTCCCGAAGAGTTTGGTATCTGTGTTCCAGTACACGGCCAGGGCGCCCAAGGTTGCCAGTTTGTGCGTGACGGAAGTTGAGTGCTGGATGAAAGTGGGCTTCCATTGACCGTCGGTGCTGACGGCAGAGAACTCCTCGAGTGTCAGGCCCAAGGCGAAGGGGTGGCCAGGGGCCGAGATGGAGTCTTCGTATCTGATATGGATGTTCTTGACCGTTACTTGAAGGTTGTCGGCGATTTTGGTGACGAGGCTTTGGGTGAAGCTTTGGTTCTTTTGTTGCTCCTCCTGGCTCATGCCTTCTCTGTTTTTCTCCTTGAGCAACTCGGCGCTGTCAAGCTTTTCCATCTTGAGCCGCTGCCTCCTTCGTTCCTCCTCGTCCTCGTCGTATTCGGCCTCTTCTTTGGGGCTGGCGAGCAGGAAGACATCCTCGATGAGGACTTTGACCGGGGCGCCGCGCAAGTTGGACCAGGGAATAGCGAGGGTGAGCTCGCCGAGGTGGCCCTCGACGACGTTGATTGGTAGCTTAAGCTGGTCGAGGGCCTCGCGGCGGAGCTCGAGGTCACGAAGCTTGACATCGCCAGACCAGATGCCTACCTTGAGCTGTGTTGGGTCGAAGTTCTGGACATACATGCCCAGGAAGCGGTTGAGCAGGCCGGCCGCAAGGCCTTCCAACATGGCGACGGCGGTGGTGCCGTGACCCGGGCCGGGAGAGACGGGATTCGAGGGTGCGGTTCGGTGCTCAGAGGGGCAACATCGGCCAGCGGGCGGGCGGGCCGCGTGTCACAGTCGTGGGAAGAGGGTGTATTCGACGCTGTTTGTCGACGCTGCGTCGGATGAGGGTCTCGGGCGATCTGGGTATTGTACGTTGTCGCTGTCGTCAAGTCCGCTCGGCCAGAGGGAGGAGGCGAGAGGGGTTTCAAGCCGCGAACCGTAGGGAGGGCGAGAGAGCCGACGGTGGAGGAGCCGGCGCACGGGAATCACAGGCAAGCGATGTGAGTAGAGAGCCGAGTCGGAGTAAAACCCAACGCTTCCTGCGCCTGATTGCTGAATGTATGTACAAATGGGCCTTGGAAGGAGGAAGGCCTGGATCAATTACCCCAACTCTGTGGAGGGTATACCGTACCTTCCTTCGCACGGAGCAAGAACGCCGATGTACCTGCCTATCATGGGGGCGGGCAGGCAGCACCTATTCTTGTTTGGGAGCACAACAGCAAGCGTGTGACGTAAGGCAGCGTCAAGCAAATCTGACCAAACTCGTGGAAAAGCAAGGAAGGACACAGCAGCGAGGCGGCTGAAGGCGGGAGCACTGCGGCAGAGAGCCTGGTCGATTGCAGGGAGACTTTGATTGATCCGACCAATTGCCATCGGTCACTTGAGATGGCTGCAGACGTCTACATACAGTACTGCCTGCAGCTGGTCACCAAGAGTGACAGCGCTACCCTAGACTAGATGGAACCGGCCCAGGATTTGGGAAGCAAGAGCTAAAGACAAAGATAAAACGACGAATGGTTTGTGCCTTTGGTGCGCGTGCCGTCAATCATATAATTCCTTACCTTTCATGCGGTGTAGAGGCTTCATTAAAGAAACTTCTTGACTTTGCCAAGAAGGCCTTGAACCTGTGGCGGAGCCTTGCTCAGCATCTGATCCAACTTTTGCTTCGTCTGACCGCTACCATGTCCAGAATGGCCAGCATTCGGAGCACTCCCGCAGTGGCAACAAATGGGCGCGCAGTGCGGGGCAAACATGGTCGGCTCCATACTCAACACGCGTGCCTTTCTGTTGTCCCATCCTTCGCCATAGTTTGCCGTTGCGTGGTAGACGCAGAAGATGCGCCCGTCATTGTGCGGACTCGGCAGGAAGCTCGCGTGCCCTGGGCCAAAGGGTCCTCCGTGTTTCTGGTTGCTCTGGAGCAAGGGCGCCGGCCGCTTGGACCACGACTCGGCGCGCAAGGGATCCTGGCCGGCCAGAGCCAGCAGGCCCAGGGTGTAATCGCTGGTCCAGCTGCCGTGGGCCGAGTAGACGATGCCTCTGAAGCCGGGGAAGTCGACCCACGTCGGCCCTTCGGCAACGCCGCGCTTTCCGCCGTCGGGCCGTTCCCAGGGCTGATCGGCGCGGCAGATGCAGACCATGGAGCCCTCGACGGCCTCGGTCGGGCCGGCCATCTTGATGAGGAACAAGTCCTGCTGCGTATCACTGTCATCGCCGGGCGGCCAGCCACTCCAGCAGCAGTAGAGATCGTGGCCGTTTGTGCTAAAGACGGTGGCGTCGATCTGCCAGTGATGGGGCATTCCCTTTAGAGGGCCGAGGAACTGCCAGCCGCTCGGGTCCATGGGGTCCGGCTTGGAGCATTCGAGCACCAGAGTCCGGTGACCGGGATTTCCGACGTCGGGCGGAGCGCCGCAGGTGTAGATGTACCATTTCCCCTTGAGGTAGTGAAGCTCGGGCGCCCAGATGTCTGCGGACCAAGGCGAGCCCGGGGCAGGCTGCCAGATGACCGACTTGCGGCAGCCGTGAAAGTTTTCTAGGTGCGGCGAGGCCCAGATCTCGACGCGGTTGCTGAGGGTAAAGGTGAGGTAGAACTGGCTGTTGGCGGCGACGATCCAGGGATCTGGGGTATCGCAGTCGCAGATGGGCTTGTTGGACATGATTGATGCTGCCTAAAGAGTTGTGGCGGACGGGGAAACAAGCTCGAGGGGCATTGGCTTGATGCAGCCATTACGTGGTCGGCGCGTGCTCTGTATGTACGAATATGTACTGTACATACTGTACGCTTATCTTGCCGTCAGATGAAGCTAGCTTTGGCATGTTTCATGGCAATCGAGAATGGCCAAGCTTCAGCCGTTGGGCTGGTTTAGCGTCCGTGGCGTCCCATGACGTCATTGTCCAGGCCAACGACACCGACGCACCTCAGCTCGTCTCCAAGCTTTGCGGCTGCGATTGATCGATTCGATGTCTATTGCGACTGAGCCAGCCTCCAGCTTGACATGGCAGCTGAAGTATCATAAGTACATGTACGGATATGCTGTTGCGTGACCCAAAATACCTAGAGATGCATCCGTACTTGCCCCGGCTGCGATGCGCGATGATGCCATACCGTGTGCGAGGCACTGCTCTGTACAGAGTACTCTGTACCTATCTTTCATCTACCGCCTGCCCGGTTCCTGGACAGTGTTTGCGACCTCCTTTTGCCCTCCCAGCCTCCCAGCCTCCCCCCAACTCTCCCGCGCAGTCTGACGTCAATCAAGACCGGGCTTGGATCGGCTCTCCCATCGCCTAACCAAAGCTCGCTCCCCTCCCCTCGAGGTCCAGCTGTCCATGCTGGCGCTTCGGTGATCCGACATCGAGTCCGCCATGTTTCGAGCCTCGCGTTGCCTCGTTCGCCTCGTGCCGCGAGCCGCTCCATTGCCCTCTCGCTCCCTGCCCGCATCATCCAGACCACGTCCTCCAGCTTGGCCGACCACGAGTGCCTCGCGACCTTTGCCATGGGCCGTCTCCGTAGCTCGCTTCGCCAGCAGCAGCGGCAATAGCAACAAGTCGGATCCCCCTCCGCCCAAGCAGCCAATTGACCGCCAGCGTGAAAAGGAACTGGGCCAAAGGATCCTCGAGGCCCGTCCCGGTGAGGTGACGGGTGCAAGCTCAGTGCGACATGTAATAGAGAGCTCGCAAGGCAAAGACGACGCCGACCTGGGCCAAGGACTCAAGCATGACATGGTAGAGAGCCCATCCCATCCAATCATTGCCGCGGCCGCGAGACTGACCGTGCCATAGGACATCGTCCACAGCACGTTCCGCCTCTCACAAGTTCCCCGAGAATCCCACATCCTCGGCCTCGCGGGCACCCTGCCGTACCTGTTCACTTCGCTCTCGACTGTCTTCTTGGCCTGGGACCTCAACAAGGAACTGCCAACGGGAAACGCCTTTTACGACGCCATCTTTGTCAACCACGAGACTGCGCAATATCTTCTCAGCGTCATCGAGCCCCTGCAGCTCGGCTACGGCGCCGTCATCATCTCGTTCCTCGGCGCAATCCACTGGGTAGGGGGGAATGCTGACTTGGCTCAACGGCCGGACTGACATGGCTCGCGTAGGGACTGGAATATGCTGAGAAGGAGCCTCTGACTGAACGCACCCGCTTCCGCTACGGCGTCGGAGTTATAGCCCCCGCCGTCGCATGGCCCACCCTCTTCATGCCCATCGAGTACGCCCTGACGACCCAATTCATGGCTTTTGTCGCCCTGTATTTTGTCGACTCGCGGGCCGCCATCCGTGGCTGGGCGCCCCATTGGTACGGCATCTACCGCTTCCTCCTTACGGCCATGGTCGGCCTCGCCATCCTCGTCTCCCTCGTCGGACGCGCCAAAATTAGCACCCATGGCCGCCTCAGCACGCAGGGCCTGAGCTCTAGCATGACAAACCCAGGCATTGCGGACCGCGACACAGACTGGGCCAAGCTCGAGGCCGAAGAAAAGGAGAGAATTCAAGCGGAAAACGCGGAGGCGGCCAAGAAGGCAAAGAAGGAGGCGGCGGCCAGGAAGAAGGTCGAGAAGAACAAGGGCAGCAAGGGTGCAAAGAGTAAAGAGGCCAAGGCCGAAGAGGGCAAGGCCACGGAGGGCAAGAACAAAAAGAGCGAAGAGAGTGGCAAGAAGGCTGGCGAGGAAGACGACGCGCATAACGACGACGAAGACGGCGACGACGAGGATAAAGGCGACGAGAAGCAGGACGAGGGCGCCGACGAGAAGAAGGACGAGGGCGATGGGAAGCAGGGCAAGAGCGAAAAGAGGCAGAACCAAGAGGGCCAGGACCGAGGCGATGAAAAGGGCGACGGCGAGCTCAAGAATCAAGGCCGCGACAAGGGGGAAAAGGGCCATGAAAAAAAGTAGGGGGTCAATGAACATCGACATCCACATCGCGCAAAGTTGCTCGGAGCGAATGGAGTTTGCACAGGGCCAAATGTTTTCCTCGACGGCTCGTTACGCGACTCCTTATGCCACGTTTTTGACGCCACTTTGGCTTGTTCCCCTTTGTTCAGCCGTCCTTCGCGGCACCCGGGCAGAAGCTTCGAGCACGCGGTGTATCTCCCATTTATTGAGTTTTCATTTGACATGAGTATATCATCACCGTCCCGGCCTGCCTAAAGTCCGACTACTGGCGTTCCGTCACTGCATCCATCATACCAAGACCGCCAGGCAGGCACAGTCAAGGTCTACTGGTGAAGCTCAAGGTGATTAAATACTAAACGCACTCGCACGTCAGGACTACAGCTTTGAAAACGTCGTGCCCTCGCACAAAGAGCCCCAAAATCGCAGCCTGATAGAGTGTCCCGACCCGAGTGCCCCCCAGTCCGCCGTCCATCTCGTACAAGTAGCCCAACCGTGGCATCAGTCCAGACCGACCATTCCTCCCCTTCGCCTCACCCTCAACGTTCCCACAAGCACGCGCGGAAGTAACGGGGGGTATGTTTCCCAACGCCCTAGCAAATGCACTGATATCAATCCTCCATAGCTTCCTGAGTCGTGTTGCGCTGAGCAAGTCCATATACCATCATTAAGCAAACCGAGGTCACCAAACAATCTCAACATCTTTCGCCGTCACTCCTCTCGTTACGCTTCATAAGCCAGATTTCATGGCCGAGCGAAGCCCTGCTTAGCCTTGATGTCCTTTGTCAGTCTCAATGGTTCCATGACACCCACTCTGTGACCCTTCGGCCGTGGTGGGATTGCGTACCTTCATCTGCTCGATTCGAGCCTTCAATTGACTCGTCACCTCGGCCGCTCGCTTCCAGCTCTCCACTCCACCGCTGCCAGAGGGCTGTGGAAGGGACGATGTGGGACGATCTCTCGTCAAGCCGCTCCCCGAGTCGCCGCCATCTTCATGCGGTAACGGTACGCTCCGGAAGCCCCTAGCAGGAGACCCCCGACCCGATGACGCAGCGCTCCCGGCGTACCTGACCTCTGGACTCAGTTTGTTTCTTGGGTAAACCATCTCCCCGTTTTCCTTCTCCTCGGACAAATTGCTCGTGAAGCTGACGCGGTTGCGGCTGGCCGAGGCGGAGCCGGGATCTCGGTAGATGCCGGCATCGTCGTGGGTGGGTGACATGATGACTTGATGACGGGCGTCAGTAACCGCAGCGACTGCCATCTTGGACTGGGAGCTTACCTGGACTTGCCATCCCAGACGAGACACCGAGTCCTTCGGCGCGGCTCAGCGCTCTCTTCAAGCGCTCCAGTTCCCGCCTCAGCCTCTCGTTGACCTGTTCAGTTGCCTCTGCGTCACTGCGCGCGCGAACAAGCTGCGTCTCCTTTGCCTTGATGCTCAAGACATCACGTGTGTGATCTTCAATCAGGCCGGCATTTTGGTTCTTCAACTCTTGGATCTCAGACATAAACTTGCTTCGCTCCTGGCGCACGTCATCCAGTTGGCGAGTCAGGCGCTCGTTGGAGGCCCGCAGCTCTTCCAGCTCGGCTCTCTCAACGGCAGTGAAGCCGCCCGAGGCAACGGGAGACTCCGGCAGGGGCTGAGCCGGCGCCGGCGCCGGTTTCGCCAACGAGCGACCCGTGAGGCCCCTCGGCAGTCCAGCACGTGGCTGCACGGGAGGCGGCGCAGGCTCGTCGTCGGCCGGCATCACGGGGGGGCCTGCCGCGGCCCGTCGAGGGGAGGCCAGTCCAGGGGCGCCGAGGGTTCTCTTCTGCGGGGCCTTGAGGCCGGCAAGCCCCGAGGATTTGGGCATCCCCAATTTGCTTCCCGCCGGCGTTGATCTGGGCGTTGGTTGCGGGGCGAGGGGGCTCGATTCGGCAGCTGAGGCGAGTGGTGCGGCCTTCTTGACAGCTGGCTTCTTGGCACCAAGCACTTTCTTTGCTGAAGGAGGCGGAGCTTTTGGCGCTGGCTTGGGCTTCTCCTTGGCCTTGACCTCGGCCGTCTCAAAGTACTCCTTGACCTTGTTCTTCCGAATGTCGTCGAGGCCATCCAGGTATGGCCCCATGGCTCGCTCGCCAATAATCTTCATGATGGTCCCGAGAATCTCAGCGCCGCCGTCTCGTAGGGCAGGGCTCGACTCGGACAGCAACTTCTTCCCCGACTCGCAGATGGACGCTATTTCGGGTTTGCTGGGGACGGCGCGCGTTGTTCGCAGGGAGCGAATGAGAAACTTCATGGTGCCCTCTTTGACCTGAGGATTCTTGTTGCCCAGGTAGGCGATGATATCCTCAAAGCACTCGGTCAAGCTCGTGGCCCCAAAGACGGCATCGAGGGCGGCGCCGAGAGCATCGGCGACGGATGCCTTCTTCTCCTTCAACCGATCCATGATGGGCTGCATGACGACGGCCCGGTACTTGCCAAAGGCCTCACGCAGTCCCTTGGCCAGCAGCTCAATGCACTGGGCAGCCTGGGTGACGACGGCAACGTTGGCGTCCTTCATACACTTGGCCAGGCCCCTGTTGATCTCGTTGAAGTCGCTGTCTTTGATGCGAGGCACGTTGAGCGCCTGCGCGAGCGCCTCGACAGCCTCCTTGCGGTCCTTCCACTTTGATGAAGCAAGCATATCGCTGAAGTTTGGGGGAATCTTCTTGGAAATATCTTTGGCTTCGGCAAGGGAGAAGGCGTCGACCTCTGCGACATCGTCGGGCTCGTCCTCGGGAACATCGTCGTCGCCTGCGGCGGGAACGGCTTCCGGAGCAGCCTGTTGGGACCGTAGCAGCCTTTCCTGCTTTGGCGGTGGCTCGGCCTTGACCTTTTCGAACTGAGCTTCCAAGTCGGACTGCTGAGTCGGCTTGAGGTCTCCCCAGAACATGGGTTTCATGGCTTCGCGGAGCCATCGATACAGCTCAACGGTGAGGTTCGTCGCCTCGGCGCGCACGTTCTTGTCGGCGGCACCAAAGACTTTGGGCAGCACCTTGAGGATGGGCTTGGGATCCACCACCTTGCACCCGAAGTTGTGGATGATGGCGGCCAGCGCATTCAGGGTTGCTGCAACGTTCTTGGGCACCTTGTTGGTAAGACCGGGCATGACGTCCTCGATGACTGGGCCGGCCACGTCGGATTCGATGTATAGTAGTATGGCCTCGAGAGCATTCTGCTTGATGACGACTCTCGTAGACGACAAGCACTTCTCTACCATGGGGGTGATGGTCAAGGGGCGGGTGCGCAGGGCGCAGTCCTGTGCACCAAACTTGAGAAAGGCGCAGAGGGCGACGACGGCCTCTTGCTGAGCGGCAACATTGGAGTCGGCCACAGCAGACTTCCACAAGTGAGGTTCGTTGACAAAGGGGCGAAAGCACGGGTCAGACTCGTTGGGGGATTCGGAGAACTCTTTGCCCGCAGCCTCGTAGGCCTCCTTTCTGACTTTCCAAACCTATACGAGCCGTATCAGCACACCCCATCCGTGACCAGTCCGACGGCAGACGGGACGACATACTTTGTGGGTGAAGCGGTCGGACCACGGCAAAGAGGAAAAGTCTTCCTCGTCGGCCATTGTGAAGACGGAGCAGTCAAAATCAGTCTTTGTCGTCGAGCTCGATGCTTGGTGACAAAAGCTTTGGCGTGCTTTCGGAGAAGTGACTGCGACTAGCCTGGCCACCTTGCTGATCAGCTTGTGCACGGGTCGAAGACGGTGCCGCTCCTCCATGGCGCAGCGCACACTGGGCTCCAGACGACGACAAGGAAATCGTCGGCGTTGAGCCTGTGCGGGAGCAGGCGGGGTTGAGCGCAAAGAGGAAGGATGATGGACATACCGGAGAAGAGGTCAAGCAGACCAAGCGAGCCGAGCGTCAGGGTATGGGATGGACGGCCCTGGCGAAGAGACTGGCAGGAAGGCCTTGGGGTGCCTGACTGGCGACTCTCTCAAAGGCTCTTGGGGTCCTCCTGCCGCGAGTTGAACCTCTTGGGTCTTGGGTATCCTGGGCGACAGGACACTGCTCGAGGACGGTAGCTGTGCGGGGCTTGCGAAGTCGCAGGCAAGAACCGGCAAGGGGGTGATGAGGGTAGGCAGGGTCAACAGAGGCGCGGCGCTGCTGTGGTGGAGGTGGTGGTGATGATGGCCGAAGACTCGAGGAGGCCGGGGATTGGGTGTACTTGGTATTTGGTACCTAATCTCGAGTTTGCGGCTGGTGCTATGCCTGAAGGGGTAAGCTGAGGCGGCACAGCAGTCTAGGTGCGTCGCCAATGCACTGCACTTCAAGCAAGGGGTCGCTGCGGGTGAACGGGTGAAAGGGATGGAAACAGACGTGCAATAGTGACGCAATGAAGGAGTGCAGCAGAGGAAGTGGAGGATAAGTTTCTGTTGCGAGTTGTCCGTCGTTGTGTCACGCCTGTCGCCGGATTGACAGGATAAATGGAGCATCAAGTACCGATACAGCGGCATCACACTGGCCATGGATCCCGTCTTGGAGACAGAGCTTGTCTTCACCCCAGAGAGATGGCGAGCAGAGCTCACGGATTTCACCTTCAACTCCTACGGACAGTAAGCTTCTCGGCAGCAAGTATATTTGTCCAAAGAAATTGAGACTTGACGCCAGGAGAGATGGCAGTCGACCCCTTCGGTCCCTTCTTTGGCCGACCTGGCTGCGGCGTACCCAGTACTTTGCTGAGGTAACGCGGCTTCATGCGTACGGCGGGTTGTTTACAGCCGTCAGCCACGACCCATTGCCGGAGAAACGGCCTGTGGTGCCACCCAGAGATTGCAGCCAGCCGCCGCCACTAGCACGTGACACTTGTGCCACAACCCGACCTCCTATTCTGATGGAACAATGAAGAACCAGGTGGCTATGCTTGGAAAGCCACCCGACGCGCTCTGGAAAAATCGGACAGCCAGAAATGACACTTAAAAAAGATGGACTGCTAAGAGCGAGTTGCTTCACTTCCCCGTCCCAAGTCCGTCCAAATCAAGGTCATCATCTGATCAACGACAGATGTCAGTCAAAACACCGATAGAAAGCCATGGTGGTGGTGAAATGATCCACACGCGCCTACGGACGGGCTTACGACATTTCAGAGTCCGCACAGTTGCCTCGGGACCCTCCAAAGATTCAAAAGCAAGGCATGAAGCTAGTTGTTGGTATCTGAGGATTCTAAAGACGCGACTAGAAAAAGCTTTTTCTCGCCTCGGACACATCCTGCGACTCTGTCTGGTTCCATCGAGGATAAAATGCCATGACCATATGCCACTGAAGAAACGAGGCAAGCAGGAACAGCCAAGTCGCGGAAGAAAACGCAATCGCAGGCTTGATAGGTTCTCCCGGAGCTAGCAAAGCAAATACGCCAGACAAAGACAGCGAAATCGCGCCAACCATGTTCCAGAATGAGGCATGCCATGCCATAGACAAGACAGCGGGCTTGTACCAGCTCGACTGGGCGAGGAGAGTTAACTGCAACCCCCCCACGGCAATAGATGATGCGCCAATAACTTGAGGAACAAAGACAAAGTTCTGGAGCTTGGAAGGGAAGTCGGGTGAAGAAGGGTCGCCAAGTAATCCGGGAATCCCCGATATCGCCGAGATATTCAAAAGGGTGCCTCCGACTATCGAGATGATGCCAGCCTGAAAGGCTGAATTCGGCAGATAGAGAGACTTGAGCTCTGCCCAAGGCGGACACCAAGTCCACTGTTTGCTCCCTAGCAAGGCCGGGGAGTATTTTGGTTTCGCTAGCTGATATTCAGCCTCGCTTAGCTTGCTTTCTCGATTGGAGCCACCGTTGGCGTTGAAAGAAGCGATCAGCGCCAAGTTGAGGCCGACGAGGAATATGGCTGCGCCAAACACGATTGTAGCCGGAAACCCAATGGTCGTCTCGCCTTCAAAGGTTGTTTCGGGAAGGACGACTGGTAGCAGCTTGAAGAAGGAGCCGGCGACGAACGATAGACTCCCGATGGTGAACAAGATGGCCACTACCCATTGTGCGTCCGTATACGGGAATACCGTACACATTCTTTTGAGGCCCTCTAAAAACCCAACGTCTTCGTCGGGCTCTGGACCGAGGTCGGACAGAGAAGACGCATCGGAAGTTGCTGTCGCATTGCGCTCTATCTCGCAGTTCTGCTTGTATGCCGGCCAGTCGACTGGTGTAAACGTTTGTCGTCGGGTGACGCGTCGGGTGACGGTCCAGTCGCCAAAGTCATGTTGACCTTGTGGGAAGATGGTCGAACGTCGGTAGGCTGCGGCGGTGTTCATGATTGAGGCTCGCGACGAACCGCCCCCTGTTCGCTCCAGATAGACAGGTCAGCAAAGGCCGATCCATTAACGTTGGATTCTGCAGAGACCGACTTACCTTAACGGTGAATTAAGAGGTGGAGAACGCCGAGATAGGGCGCATCGGGAACACATCAAGAGAGAGAGTAAGTGGTGAGTAAGGCAAAGAAAGTACGTAATAAGAGAGAAGCGTCTATTCTTAAAGTTTCAAGCGGCAGCTTAAGTAATTTCAATGCATGCGAGTCGCCCAACTTTGTCTCCCACATACTGGCAACATGACTTTCCAACCGCAGTCGGCTGCCCGCCAATTGTGAGTCGAGCAGCTCAATGCATGAGGAGGATCTCAAACGTGTTTCCTGGAACGGTTAATGCGTCAACTGGCAGAGTCTCCTGCCCCGCCCTCGCGTAAAGTGGTGATATGTCATGGTGAGACACTGGCTAAAAGAGTCGAAACAATTCTCACATAAGCTTAGTCGTGACCGAGGGATAAGGCAGAGCCACATTGGAGACTGACTTACTCGTGAGTGCCGACCTACTAGCCTAGAATGGACGTCCTGAATCACTTCCATCGAGCCACTTGGCGAGTGCATCCCTGGCGCTGGAACTGCATGCCATCGACGCCGCTGCAGCAGGAATCCAAGGGAGATTTCATTCCTCGAGCACTGACACTGCCGATCGGCCGCCGTCGCCGGCCTCGACTCTTGGGCTCGACTCTTGGGCTGACTCGCCGATAAACAACGGACGGCCACATGAGTAGGTTTAGTCGTGCGCCGCTCGGCACCCTCTCGCCTGCTAATATATCTCGATTGTGCAATCATGTCATTCGTCATTGAGAGGTGTCTACCTTCTATCTGTTCGCCCCCTTCCGTCGTTTCCCGTTACATCAAGGCCGTAAATGTGCGCTGGTCAACCAATCACCAGATCTTTGACCCCCGCTATGCAGGGATGTCAATGAAAAAGTCATGAATCGTCAACCTGTCGTGTGCGCTACTCTTTAAACCTGCCCCGTAAACCTTGAGCGGCTTGTGTCCCGAGACCCAGCATGGTGGCGTAAAGAAACACAATCCCACTTATTGGCCCGAATATCATGATCGGAAGAAGCGAAACTGCAAAATGCCCTGTGTCTGTGAGCAAGCGTCCTCGTTAGCTGGAGAAGAAATAAATTTCCTACCGAAGAAGAGAGGCCGCCTGGTTATCGTCTGCCAGAACTCGTCCGAAACGAGCAGCGCTCGCGCTCCGTCCCACTTCCAAGGACCCTGCAACCGAAACTTGGTGTTGAAGTGCGCTCCTAGTGCCCAGATGACGAGGAGACGCCAGGATTCGGGGTTGAAGAAAAGGAGCTCGAGAATGTCCGTGAGCCCTGGAGCTGCGTCCATGTCCAGTGCTAGTTGATAAGCGTAGCTTGCGTGATCGACGCCGTAGTTGATCCTGGCGCCGGGGGGAGGGTGAAGGCGATAGTGCATTTCGTCCTCAGCGACGAGGGCCCGGGGTATCTTGTGCGGTGCGAGCAAGTTGACAGTCCACAGCTGGGCTTGCATCTCAGCCAAGGGGGGGATGGCACCAAGCGACGGCCTGATGAAGCCAATGAAGCCAATCGTGGGATCATGGCACCTCCATATTCCACGGACGTTGGCCTCACTCGGTACCGGATACGCCCGATGGCCCCATTCCCGGTGAGTTTGGAAGAAAGGAAACGACTGCTTGTAGCCAGTACAGAGGATGACCACGTCAGGCTTGATGGTTTCCTTCTTCATGCGATCAGATTCTGGGCGTCCGGTATCTTTGAAATGGGCGATGCCGTTGCCATCTATTCTCTCCGGCCACGGTGCCAGGTCGACCTGCTTTCCTTGAGTATCCTCGACGGGCTTCTGGACAATGGCTGATCTCAAGGCGTATAGCCATTGGCGCCATTCGGGATACTTGGGTCGGTATGGTAGGCTGATGTAGGCACATATCTTGTCCGACTTGTTGAAGAAGACTACTCAAGTTAGCCGCGGATTGGGTAAGAGTCATATTATCACCTACTCTTGGATGGATGATGGCGCTCAGGGCTGATTGCGCCGACCCACTGATTCATTCCAATGGTGGTGCCACCAGACACCCAAAGCAGCGCCTTGATGTAATAATGGTAATAATCCCACAGGAGCATGGAGTTGCGGAGCATCGGGTGGACGTAGGTAGTGTCGAAGAGGTTTGCGCGGCTCACGTCGATGGGTATGCCCGGCTCTTTGGAGCTCTGCTTCCTACCCAGGATCGGGAGGAGGATGGGCCCAGGATTCCTCTGAGAGTTCGCCATCAGCTCCTGGCTTCCGGCAGACACGGGCAAGGACATACCTTGGGAGCCAAGTGGAAGCCGTCTCTGTGACACATGACGACGCGCCTCGTCGGCGCTGTAACAGCCAAGTATGCCACGTCGGCAGCCGTCTCGCCGCTGCCCACAACCATGACAGTCTTGTCGTATCCAAACTGCTCGCGCCGCTTGAACTTGGAAGAGTGGATGACCAGGGGCACGTTTTCGATGCCCTCGATGTGTGCCATGTTGGGCTCCATGTGAAGGCCTGAACACACGGCGACGGCATCGCATCCCCACTGAAGGGGGGTCTTGCTGCCGTTGGGCGCGTATGTGATGAGATGGCCCCCGCAAGGCTGTCGCTCAACAGCCAACACGCGTGTTTGAAGCATGATGCGAGGCCATAGCTCGAAGTGTGTGCAATAGTCGTGTAGGTACTCGACATATTGTTTTGGGCTGAGGAAGTCTTCGGGGCCGTTGTGTCTAAAGTCGGAGAAGGTGGTGAGTTGCTTCGAGGAAACAAGCTAGAGTCGTTGTCAGCCGAGATGGAGTCACGGCTGCCAACCAAGCCGGCACTTACCTCGGCATCTTCATACACGCGTGCAGCAAAGGCACCCCCAATCTGGGGTTGGTGCTCAAAGAGCCAGACCTCGACCTTCTCAGACTGTAAGCTTTGATGCGCCGCAACCAGATACTTCAGCGTCACGATGCCCGAAGGGCCTCCTCCGATCACCGCCACTCTCATCTCGACTGCTTCTCTGGACTGTGCCGGGGCTCACAGAGGCGTAGGTTCACCGCGAAGGCGTCGGTGAGCTGAGACGAGGAGCAGAGAATGCAGAAGTTGTGGCGAAGCCGGGATTTTGAGGAAAGTCCTTGGGACCCGTAACATGAGACACGGCACGGCCATGCGACAAAGTCGGCTCAGTGAGCCCATCTTGTTATCGGAGAAGGCCTGATCATCTCTAGGCCAGTTCAAGACAACAAAGACTCATTGGCACGGATATTCCTCTAGGTGGACCCATGTGCATTCGTCACCTCGAAAGTCGTATTGTTGGCCACGGACAATGTGTATTGTTCACCGACGAAGTAGCGCGACAGCTCTGGGATTCGAATGGAATATAATACTGCGGCAGGCACCGAGGAACCTAAAGGCTGGACAGGGCACGCACTGGCTCTTGCGCTCGGTCTTCGATTGGACGCCGACTATATTTTTGGTCTCGCACGGCCGACCGGACTAGTGTAAGTGGATGGCCTGAATAGGCCGGCCGCTCCGAATAGCGGGCATAACGCACCAACTTTATAACTCTTTGTTCGGAGCGGTTGAATGATGGGAGGCGATACGATGACGTCCTCAAGCCCAGAGAGGCTAGGAAGTCCCTTCATCCATTCCACAACATCGGGCTGGCTTTCGGGAAGTTGGTTTGCAAATTCCGCATCTTGGTCAGAATCATCGGGAAGCATATGGTCCGGCATACCTTCCAGCTGCACCAGCACCCATTTAGGCGCATCCTCCTCGGCCAAATTGACCTCGAATCTATTTCCAGACGCGATCGGTCACAAATCCATCAAGTTCACTTTAACCTCGTTGTGTGACATGTTCATCCGCCGTTAACAGTCGCCATCAGGGTATTGGAAATCGGTCCCGTGTATCGCGACTAGGTTCGACTCGCCATAACACCCCGATGCCTGAGCTAGGTGGATGCTGTGATCATCCTGGTCAAATACGAGATAAGCCCCGCGCAAGAAAGAGACTCCTAAAAGAGGAACTGTTTTGTAATTTATGTTAGAATGTCCTCGCATCGGGCGAAAGACGTCCTACTTACCTTGATCAGACTTCTGAAAGCCTAGATAACACACCCCGTTGGAAGTCCATATAAATTCCCGAAAGGGGATATAAATCTTGGCATTTCCAAAGTTAAAGTCCATGGTGTATATGGGATTGGCCTTGCGGAGGGAGCAGTCAACTTTGTAAAAGTCATTTCCGTTGTTTGCTAGCGTTTCCACTTTTATCCCGAACTGGCTCAGGGCTTGGATGATTTTTGGAATAAGATTGTCGGGAAAGCGGCAGGTGGGGCCACCGGTGTCAATAGCTACAGTAAAGCCCTGATTCGTATTGTAGAGGCCGTCGGGGGCAGCGAGGGGTTTGGAGTCTTTGTTGAATACAACAGCGGTTGATGCATCGTTCGAAACGGAAAGTCCCGTCAGAGTGATATAGTATCTTGGGGCAACTGTTAGATAGAGCTTCATTTTCCACTCGATAAACTAAGCAATATTTCGTCACTTACTGATCAAATTTGCTATTTGTTGGATTGGGAAGAATGTCCTGCTTGTCGAGAGAGCACACATGCTTCTTAGTATCAAGGCCTCCGAAGACGATAAAGCCCTGGCTGTTTCGAACGCGGCCAATTTCCACGCTAAAAACCCTCTTGTCAATGATCTCTTGAGAGACCATTGGATCCAGGAATGGGTCGAGAATAGAGTCGTCACGGGGAAAGGACAGGCCAATAAGACCTCTGTCTAGTTGCGTTTCCGCTAGGGCATGATTATCTTTGCTAGCAACGCGCCAAAAGATATTCTAGAAACCCTCGTCAGCCCCTAAGAAGTTTACAATCGCCGATATTCGAGCGGAAGAAGCTGAACTTGGCAAAGTCTCTGGAGAGGGAGTCGATGCGGCCAAGGCAAGCAAGTACGGAATGCATTAGGACGACTGCAAGCGATAGTTCATACAGCGTGTATCTGAGCAGACGAACCCGAATGCCAGCCCGGAAGTTTGCCGAACATCTAGGAGCACGTATCGTATGTCGAGGGGAAGCCAACAAATGACGCAAGCGATGGAAACACGGGGCAGCGCAAAGTAATCACCCATTGTCTGCTTCATGAGCTGTACAGTAAATAGGTCGCCGCCGACCTGTCACTGCCCTGAAAAGGCTGAACTGATCGATTCTGAAGTCTAGTCCTAAATTTGGAGTTTAACGGAACAGTTGCATTGAATAACGTCATGACTGGACCCATGTTATTCGCCGCTGTGGGATGCTATTCAAAATTCGAGGCCTTGGAAGACGTGGAACGACGGCGATGACCAGCTTTAAATGCATGGCGCAAGCTTACAAATCCGTCCCGAGTTGCACTCTCGCTGTGACAGGAGTATCTGTGACAGTTCTGTGACAGTTGGGGAGCAGTCATGCAGTTCAGTGGGCCCGGCGGTTGACGGCGTTGACGCGACGCGCATCACGTGCTTGCAGCAGCTCGCTGACTAAAGCCAGGCGAGGCTAGCTGAATTCACGACAGGCTGCCTGATGCTCTAACCTCGCTGCAGTCATTTGCCGCACCAACCCCCAGCAGTTCCCCATCGTTTCCCTGAAGTGACGCGGAGAGCTCAAATTGATAGCAGCCATGGATGGCTCTGCGGGTCACACGTTTGACCCCTCCCGTCTCACCAAAGCTTCCGCGGCAGACTATTCCTCGAGCTCCGAAGACAACGATGACGACTACGTCCTGCCAGGAGTCGACGTCGCCGACGATGAGTTTGGTGACTACAACCCTCGAAAACGACGCCGACTTGGTGGAAACAACAAGGAAAAGGCCGCCCTGGGCATCTTTGGCTCCGACAGTGACGAGGATCGGCCTGGCCAGAGATGGAAAAACAAAACACTGCGAAGACAGGGCTTGAGCTTCGTCTCGACCGCTGTGCAAGGAGACAAAGAAGGCTGTGACGAAGAGTCTCCACGAGATAGGCCCGATCTTGGCAACGGAGTCGCTGGCTTAGACGACGACGACGACGACGACGACGACGACGATGACGACGACGAAGATCATGGCGGCGTGGGTCTGGGATTTCGCAGCACGGCACGAGACTCAGGCCGGGAAAAGGCAGGAGAACTACAGTCTCAGATAGCATCCGACTTCAAGCCATCTCACGCTACGGTCAAGACGACATTTGACGGAGAAAGCGTTCTCGGCCGCGGATTCGTCCCAACCTCGGCCAACATACCCGTGTTGAATGAATCGGAGGCCGACAGCACTCCCCCACCCCGGAACAAGCCTCAGCCGAGCGCATTTGGGCCCAAGGGAAAGGTCAACGCCAAGTCTTTTGGTGCTCGAATGATGGCCAAGATGGGCTACGTTGAGGGCACGGGCTTGGGCAAGGAAGGGCAAGGACGAAAGGTCATCATCGAGGCAAACTTGCGACGCCAAGGCGCCGGTCTAGGCGTCGAAAAGGAAAAGTCGGCCCAGGAACGCCAAGAAGAGAAGAGACAGGCTCGGTTGCGCGGCGAAGAGGTCATTGATTCCGACGAAGAGGAAAAGAAGCGGCGAAGAAAGGCCAAGAAGAAATCCCTCGGCATCACGGGAGATAGCGCCACTAGTACGCCCCGAAGACGCAAGACCAAATACCTGACGGCGGAGGAGCTCAAGGCCGCGGCGCCAGGCCTACATATCCCAGAGGCCTTCACGCCGATCCTGGACATGACCGGTCCAGGGGGCAGGCTACTCACCTCGACGAGCGGAGTAATGACACCCAAGTCTGGCTTGCCCGAGCCGAGTGAAGTCGTCGAGGCTAGGAAGCTCGTGAAGCGGGCACAGGCGGACCTATTGGCTTTCTCGGACGAGTGGAAGAGCCTGGAGGAACGGAAATCCTGGCTGAACCTGGAGCTCAAAGAGAGAGAGCAAGAGATTGAGAATTTCCAATCAGATTTCGAGCGGCTACAAAGCTTCTCAGCCCTCGTCACCGATGGACTCATGGCAGCCTCGGGTTGGCATCAAGTCATGACCTGCCTTCGTCAGGCCGTTGATCTCGGCTCCATCAACTCACATACGGCCGACATTGCCGTCGCGGCAATCCATCCCTTGTTGAAAGCTTCCGACTGGGATCCGCTGAAAGAACCCGCTCGCTTCGCTACAGAGCTGAAGCCCGTGTCGGTACTGTTCATGGGCCCGGACCAGGGCCCCCATGGTCAGTCTGTCGACAAGTGGGACTCTGCAAGGGCACAGGTTCAGGGGACCTATCGACTGCATCATAAAGCGACTACTCCCTACGAAAGCATGATGTACAAGTTGTGGCTGCCCCAAGTGCTGGCCGCTATTCGGAAATGGGACGCCCACACGCCAGCGCCCATGCTTAGCATCGTCGAGAACTGGAGCGACCTTTTGCCTCCCTTTGTGCGTGCGCAAGTCCTGGAAAATGTCGCGCGCAAGCTCGAGACTGCTGCTTCAGACTGGAACCCGAGGAAAAAGCGGCAAATTCATCACCTACCGCACACTTGGCTGTTCCCTTGGCTCCCGTTGCTGCCTGCCTATCACCTAGACACCAAAGGCATCAGCCTCAAAAGAAAATATCAGCAGCTGATGGATGTCTGGGAGTTTGAGCGGGGAGTTGTGCCGGGGCTTGAGCAGTGGCAAGTGGTCATGGGAGATCAGTGGCGTCCTCTGATCATGTCCCATGTCTTGCCGTCGATGGGCCGCTATCTACGAACAAACTTCCGCGTGGATCCTGCCGACCAGGAGCCTTATCTGCCCGTCTTGATGGGGATCCTGGAGTGGAAGCGGGTGCTTGGCGGTGCGATGATAGCTGAAGTGCTCGTGCAGAACATATTTCCCCAGTGGAAGGTGTTGCTGCAAGAGTGGCTCGCACTGGGGGATGCTGACCTTGGGCAGGTGGCCGAGTGGTATACCTGGTGGAGAGGTACGCTGCTGGAGGGCATGGCGGAGACGAAGAGCATCTGCGACGAGCTGGACAAGGGTCTGCACGTGATGAACTTGGTATGATGGGGAGAAGATACTCCGGGGGGGGGGGGGGGTTCGCCAGATTCCTCAGGGGCTACGAGCGAATCGTGTCTACTCTTTAAAGTCTCTGATGCGTGCTCTCTCGACTGCAATGCTGGGGATGTTGTGCGCTCGCACGGCTCGGGATGAGCATGCGCCCAAGGAAGGGAGATGTAGGCGGTGCCTCGGAATGAAGTGGAACAGCTGGACGGGGTGAGACATTCGTCGGGCGATGGCGGCGTAGGCACCTTGTCTGTGCGGAGATGCCGTCGGCAGTGGAGGGGCGGGATGCGGGACGAGAAACGTGGCGGCCCAGGATTGCAGCACTGTAGCGAAAGCTAGGTTCTCGATGACAGGATGCCTCCAGGATCGGGGGGGGGGGGCGTCACAAGGCGTGAGGTACGGCATGAGAGGTGAAGCGAATTGACTGGAGTCGGCGTTTTCGCTTGGCGGCATTATTCCAAAGGCCTCTGAACGTTGCGAGCACGTATGTACACGAACCTCCTGCATGTCTGGGGCTCTGTGGTAGCGGCAGAACTTGTCCATGTCGGTTTGTCGTCCATTCTCTGTACAGGTGCGCACCATATCTGCCGCGATGGTTGAATCAAGACGAGCCTGTGACCTCCAGGTCCAAGTAGATGAGCCAAGGGCGTCGACGCTCCAGCGAGAAGAGGCTTTGGTTCCCCACCTCGCAGTCGAGTCAGAAAATAAGGCCAGAGGATAAGCTTCTGAGCAGGGGAAATGAAGTCGTCGGATCTTTGGGAAGCATTGTTGGGGCTGAGTCGTGACCAACATACAGGACCTCGCTGATGGCTTCACTTTTGGACTTTGTATGGACTACTAGCCAGTACTTGAGGATCGTGATTTACCTGACCAAGGAAGCGAGTCTCGTTCACGTACAAGTTCCCCTGTATGAGAGCCGGACGACAGTAGACCACCTATAGACAGCACAGCACTTCAAGCTGGGGTAGTCGCACATAGTGTGTGACGTTTTGCCACTTCTCGCTCCCCTTGGCGAGAGAGGGGGAAGGTGGCAGAAATGCGGTATGAGGAATCGGGGGAGACGTGAAAAATGAATCAAGGGAGGTGGGTCTGGGGGATTCAGAGAGGCCTTGATGGGCCGTCGACAGGGTGAGTGAGCACCGCCGAAATGGACAAGAGGCCGCGCCGAGGCTCATGCAATGCTTACTTGTCTCCTGCAGTTGGCGCTCCAGCTCCGATTTGCTGCCTCTCAGCGCCGAGACAGGCCCTCCTCACGCCGGCAGACTCCCGCTAGGGCTGGTCGCACCGGCCAAATGAGACGAAGTCAGTGAATCGTGGCTCCGTGGGCTTGCCGTTGCCGAGGTCGTCATCGTCGATTTTTTCCGGGCGGAATTGAGCGTCAAATCCATCTCGTCCGCTTCTGTCCGGGTCGTTGCTCCAGCGGCCCAATCAGCCCCCCCCCGACCCTGACTAGCAGGCGGTACGTGGCCCGAGGCGGATTACTGGCTGCCGGGCAAGGTACCTCGACTGGCCCTCCGCGCCGCCCGACAAAAGACACATCACCTGCCAGAGGCACCTACGGCCGCTGTAAGGCCCCAGCCCACAGGCGGGTGCTGCCAGTGGAGGCCACCGCCCGGTTGCTCGACATGCACACCGAGTTTCGAGTCCTGTTTTCCCTCGACATCGCCATCCGCGGCAATGAAATAGGGCGACTCAATGGCCGACTGATCGCCCGTCCTCGTCCTCGTCTCTCCCTCGAACCCGTCACCTTCTCCCCCCCCCCTCACCCTTTTTTCCCCAGTGCCGCCCTTCTTCTCTCCGGCCGCCTGTCTTGTGTCGCACAGGGCCGGAAACGCACCTCACCCATCCTCTCATTCTTGGCTTGCGTGGGGATTTCCCCGTCTTTTTGTGCGACAAGCCGCCTCCAGTTTCGGGCACGTTTCGTTTCCGCGCATGCCCGACGGCACCTCGTTCCATCACCACCCACCCAGCTTTACATGATCCGGCTGCCCGAGCCCATCGCGATCCCTCGACCTCGTCTCGTCCGCCGGTGCCGCTCGTCGCCCGGCGCCGTGACATAATAGGCCCGCCACCATGTTTTGGAGATTTGGCGGCTACGCCAACATCTCCACCATCGACACCATCCTCGACAAACCCGACTTTACCCTCGAGGAGCTGCTCGACGAGAGCGACCTGATCCAGGAGCTCAAGCAGCACAATACAAAGCTCATAGAATACCTGCGCGAGGACAAGATTCTCGAAAAGCTGCTCGACTATGTCGTCGCCCCCAAGCTCGAGCCCGTCGAGACGCCCGACGAGCCCGCCGACGACGATGCCAAGGGCAGAAGCCGCCTGCTGCCCTTTTCGCGCCCTCGCGCCTCGTCTCGCGCCACCGACGCCTTGGAAACCGAGGACGAGGAGCAGGAGAAGAGGCGCAACCGATATGCTCTCGTCGCGTGCGAGATTCTCAGCTCCGAGACGTGGTCCATCTCCGAGGCCCTCACCGACAATCTCGACCTCATCCGCAGCTTTTGGGTCTTCCTCTCGCGGCCCGCTCCTCTCGATCCCCTCCAGGCGAGCTACTTTACAAAGGTCAACGAGTCGCTCTTTGAGAAGAAGACGGAGGAAATGATGATTCTGTTTCGAGGCCTGCCCGACGTCATCCCCGACTTGCTCAGGCACGTCGAATGCCCCATGGTCATGGACCTGCTTCTCAAGATTATTGCCTTGGACCGTGCTGAAGGCGGCCAGGGCATCGTCGAGGTTTGTGTGCCCTCGGCCCCCTCCTTGCGTCTCATCCTAACAAACCCGTGCACAGTGGCTCTATTCCAAAGACATTATCCCCATGCTCCTGTCCTGCCTCGACCCAAACCACAGCTGGGTCGTGCAAACTGCCGCTGGCGATTTCATCAAAGCCATCATCACCATCTCCGCCAACGCATCCCAAAATGAGCAGCAGTGCATTGGCCCCAACGAACTCACCCGGCAGCTCGTGTCCAAGCCCTGTGCCGAACAGCTCGTCGGCTATATGCTCGGCGGCGGCAACCCGCTGACTGTCGGCGTCGGCATCGTCATCGAGGTCATCAGGAAAAACAACTCGGACTACGATCCAGATGTCGGCAGCGAAGCCAACACAATCCCCTCCAGCCGCGATCCCATCTATCTGGGTACTTTGTTGCGCCTGTTTGCGGACAGTGTGCCAAACTTTATGAGCTTGATAATGGACGGCCCCTTGAAAAAGCATGGCCTGGCCTCGACTTTCGGCGAGAAGCTGGAACCACTCGGGTTCGACCGCTTCAAAACCTGCGAGCTCATGGCCGAACTCCTGCACTGCAGCAACATGGGCCTTCTCAACGAGGTTGGCTCCGAGCAGTTGATTGCGACCCGGGATGCCGAACGACATCGCTTGCGGGTCGACGGCAAACTCGGGCCGCAGAGGGACGAAGATCAATCCGCAGACGACCTGACGATGCGGATACCACAGGCTACCACTGACGAGAGTCGGCGGCTCGAGGTCACCAACGCGGACGACGATGGATTCGAAGAGGTGGAGCCCAGCAAAGAAATGAGCGAGGATACTTCGCACGAATTCGTCAAGGCCGAGGATGACATGGCTGCTGCACCCCCTCCGGCATCGTTTCTGGAGAGGGACGATGACGATTTTGTCGACGAGCCGCTGAACTCGCCTCAATTATCCTTTGATGCCGGAAAGACAGATGAGCAGCAAACTTTGGACGACCCGGACCTCGTGGTGGCTCCCCTATCTCCCTCAAAAGCCAGGCGTGTCGCAACTGGCGAAGCCGCGACCCCGGCCTCTCCCGAAGCAGCCCCCGACCCTCCGCCTCAGCAGACCAGCGATCAGCCTGCCGCCAACGAGGTTAACGAAAATCACAAACCTCAAGAAACGCCCGAGGTGGCTGCCGCCGCCCCTTCGGAGCCCGCCCCCGAATCCGGGTCACACGGACTGGCTCCCCATGGAGCAGGGGATTCAACAGGAAACCGTGACTTGTCACCTCATCCTGAGGACACGCCTGCGCCTCTCTTTTCGGCCTCGGGCGCTGGCCAACCCGCTGCGCAACAGACTGAAGCCAACGCGGCAGCTGAAACACAGTCGGAGCCTCAGCCTAGCCCTGCTGCAGGAGATGAGGCTGGCGTTGGACATGACAAGATGGTTCTCGATCCACCGGCGACCGAGCAGCGACGGGAGGCCGGCTCCACGAATCCCGTGGTGGGAGACTTTCTAAAGATGCAATTTGTGGATCACCACGTCGTCCCTGCAATACTGGTAGGCTTTTCGCTGCGTGGCGAAAAACGCTGCTTGTCTTGCCAAATTCTAACGTCAGCAGTCCTTCTTCTTTTCTTATCCGTGGAACAACTTCCTGCACAACGTCGTATACGACGTCGTACAGCAAGTTTTTAACGGGCCCATGGATCGAGGATTCAACCCGACGCTGGCCGTGTCCCTGTTCGAGTCAGCAGACATTACGACGGCCATTATCAACGGACAGCAAGCCAGCGATATTTCTCAGGCCAAGGTCAAGACCCGCATGGGATACATGGGCCATCTCACCCTCATCGCCGAGGAGGTGGTCAAGTTCACCGAGCGACATCCGCCCGAGCTCTTGTCGGAGATTGTGCTCGACAAGGTCATGAGTCAGGACTGGATCAACTACGTCGAGGGTGCGCTGGCCGAAACCCGCGAGAGGGACAACGCCATCCTGGGCGGCGTTCGGCCAGAGGTGGCACTCGGACATCGAGGAAGCATCGGGGGCAACAGTTTGGCTGGCGTGGGCCTCTCCTCTCTCGGGGGAGGGCCGGGACCCTCGTCCAACGCACTTGCCGAAGCCGGCCTGAACGGGGGCATCGAGCTCACCGAGGGCGGGGGCAACGGAATCGGGCCCTTTGCCATAAGCGCAGGCACTCTAATGTCTGGCTTCGGCAGCAGCAGCGACGAGGAAGACGAGGAGGGCGACGGGGACGAGGAGGATGTCAATTCTGAGGTGAGTGGCGATTTTACTCAAGTCGGGAGTACCCAATATGCCGAAGGAGCCAGCACGGCGGACGCGTCCGTCGATGTCATCATGAGGTCGCCTGAGCCGTTCAGGGAAGGCTCTCCGGAAGGGTCACCCCCAGCCGAGGAAGCTGCCAGTCCGGGCTGGCCGGCGAAGTTGTCGCGTCTGCTTGGTGAAGTTGCATCCGACGACGACGAGCCACCGCGACCGATGCTCTCGTAGAACGGGACATTTCGAGGGGGGCTCGGCCGGCAGGCAAGCGCCAACTTTCACCGGCTCATGAATGACGCACAGACAAACGAGACGCCGACGTATGGCGACCCCGATGAGATTGAGGAGTTTGATCTAGAAGATCTTGTAAAGCTGCTGGCCAAGGCGAACTGTTGACGCAATCATCATGGTCTTGCAGACTGGCGCGGCGATGCATGTACTGGGGCGCTAGGGGGTTCATCAAGGAAGAGGCATTGCCTTTTGAGGCCGGGCATGGTCAACCAGGGGCATGACGGGGTTGGGAAAAAGGGAGGCAACAAACGAAGTTAGGGGAGAGAGAAATGGAACGCGGAGGCGGGTGTCACTTTGTGTGTCTGTAGCGATTTGACGGTCTCTTTTTCGCTTTGTTTCGCTCTCGGGACCGAGACGACAAGCTCGACCTGCTGACGCGGCACCGATTCTAGTTTCGAGCCTATACCGATCCGCTTAACAACACTGCCAACCCAATGGCACCGCCGTCGATTCCTCCTCCTCCGCCGCCGCCGCCGCCGCTCAACATCCCCCCCTCGAGAGCCAGGCTGCAGCTGGCGGCGCGGTTGGCGATGCATCAGCAAAGCAGCTACACAGAACACGGGTCCTCGGCCACGCTTCACGAGGACGACGAGGATGAGGACGGGACAGACCCGTTTAGGGACGGGGAGGACGAGCTGGACGACGAATTGAGCGGAAACGTTGCTGCCGAAGGTGGCCGGGGATCGTGGTGGAGGGGAATGGTGAGGGGCAGAAGCAGGAAAGACGACGACGACGATTCTGACGACGGTGACGACGACGAAGAGTTTGGAGACTTTGCCATGGCCGAGGACGACAAGGGGAGGGAGGGCGAGAGCGGTTCCCATGTGCTGCTGCGCCCCCTGGCGGTGCACCCAGCCAAGGAGAGCGGCAGAGGGCTTAGCGGGCTCTGGCCGTTTGGGTCCCGAAGCGACAAGGACAAGAGCAAGCACGAGGGCGAAAGGGAGGGAGCGAGGCGGCAGGAGGCGGTGCCGACGGGGAGCGAGAAGACGGGGGATGAGGGTCCCGCAGTGGAGGTCAAGGAGGCGACGAACAGGACCAGCATCGAAGAGCCTGACGAGGAAGAGGTGGTTGTTGGAGTCGAAGGGTCTGGATAGGTGTTGGAGAGAAGAAGGGCTGCGGGGGTTAGAAACAGCATGTTTGCGACAAGAGGGGCCAAGTGTACTTTTAGGGGTGCTTGTTTCAATTAGGCGCTTGTAAACTACCGTCTATGGGCAATGAGAGATGGTGTTCTGGACGAGGTTTCCATGGCCGGAGTTGGAAGTGGTTGGTTGGGCTTCCCCCGGGCAACGCCGGATAAGCAGAGAGAGAGTATTTTGACCAAGAGGATGGAAAGGTGGATTGGATGTTGGTGCCGCTCTCAACTACACGTGTGCATGCATGGGCAGTACATAGGGTGCAAGGTAAGGTGTGTATATTGTGGACCTGGTCGGAGAGGAATGGGAGGCGACAGCTAACAGTCAGGGAATTGGTGGTTGGGCAAGCGGCTCCGTTTGGAGGCCGCCAAGTCTACAGGGCGGGGGACGGGACTCGATGCTGGACGTGGCATGTGAGCAGTTGTTTTCGTCGTCGCCTCGGGGCCTTCCTTTGACGGGCGGAGGAGGAGAGCAAAAAAAGAGGGGATCGTGGGCCAATCATGGCATTCCTGGGCCGGGGCCTTGGCGAGCCGACGGGATCACCTGCTGCGTCGTGCCCGCGGGCGCCCCTCTTTTCTCTTTCTCTGTGGCGAGCGTTGCTGTTGTTGTGGCAATGCGTCGTTTGGAGTGAGAGTGGCTGGGTTGGTTTGACTTTTGAGCTGGCAGGCTTCCAGGAGGCTGGCGCACGTATAGGTAGGCAGCTGTGGTATTCCACATGTGCACGCATGGTTGGTCTGGCACGCAAACAAGGGCTCTGGATGTACATGCAGAGTACTTACCTACCTAGGTACCTTACCTAGGTACCTCGTAGTTGGTCGTGCGGCGGCGGCCGTTGGATCTCGGAAGAACCGCTGGGGGGTTTCAGGGGAGACAGCGAGAGAGTGATTTGGGGGCCGGCTGGCGGGCAAGGTCGAGGGGCGATTCGGACGGATATAAGACGACGGCCGTACACGTGTATGCACCTCTCATATATATATAGAAAATGGCACCCGGGGATCCCGTCAGCATCGAGAATGGACAGGGCCGAGAGGGGGGCAGCCCGGTCGAGGAACGGCGCTCTACAGGGGGGGGGGGGGGGGGTTGCGGCGGCCCACGTCACCCCATGGCCCGCCCCAGACCGGCGGCTCATCATGTCGCTCACCCTCCGCTTCTCACTCACTCACTGCCCACCACCAACCTGCCTTTTTTTTTTTTCGTATTCATGTAGGCGCAGGAAGCAGTCTGCCGCTGCACGTCTGTCGCAGTTGGGGGTTCTCAGAGGAAGAGGCTACATATGCGCAATCCGTGAGCAAAAGGGGAGCAGCACTTGCATTTACATGAAACCCGGCCGCTCCTCTTGCTCATCTTTATTCCTCGCCCGTCCCGTTGCAAGGTCACGAGCGTATAAGTCGGCTTTTGCGAGGTCGCGGGCCGGAGCGTGCTCGCTCGCTCCATCCGACGTCTTGTCCGGTGCCAGTCTCTCGCTTGCTGTCTCTCGCTCATCTTTATTTCCTCTCTCTCTCTCTCTTGCTCCTTGGCCGTTGCTTTCCCTCGCATCACTCGCCGTTGATCAACGACAAAGCGTAGCGAGGCACGCGCCACCAGAGAGAGAGCAGCGTCTGCATCACGAGGCTGCGGCGAGCCCGCTTAGGCCATGGAGCAAGGACGCTCCCCCCCGGAGGTGTCGCCCTTGGCCGAGAGCGATGCCGCAGCGGCCAGAGGTTCCAGTCCAAGCGTCCGAGGCGCGAGCTTGGACTTGCCACGGCGGCCGAGCTCGAGGGCACAAAGCCAACCGCCCGACCTGTTTGCCGACCTGAGCCAGCACAAAGAACTCGACGACTATCTACAGAGGCCGTCGCCGCCGGTGAGCATGGCCATAAACAAGTCGCCGACTGAGAGAGCCGTCAGTCCGTGGCTCGACTGTGGCACTTACACGGCGTCGACTCTGCCGCCGCCCACATCGCGGCCATCACACAGGCTCATTACTGCCTCGGCATCCGACGCCAAGCTGTCCGAGGAGCCCACGACGCCGACTAGCAGCAGAGACGACATCTTCACCGCCATTGACGCCGAGGCCGCCGCCCTGTTTGATCTTCTCGAGAGCGCGAGCTCCAGCCCGTCATCGTCGTCGGGCGGGGCCGGCAAAAAGGGCGGCATCAAGGGCGACGGCAGGCGACAGCAGCTCCAGAATCTGGTGCTGTCCACGTCGAGGGTGGGCAAGGTCTGCTTCGTCACCCCGCGCGCAGGCCCGTTTGAGGGCCAATTCGTGGCCCTCGTTGCCGCCGCAGCGCCGGCGCCGCGCTGCGGCGACACGGGCCTGATCCCACCGGCGGAGCTCGAGGCGGGCCGGCGGCAGGTCCACGAGCTGCGGACGGCGGTGCTCGAATGGGGAGGCGACACGCCGCGGCCGGATGTGTGGATCGTGCTTCGGTCCATGGCCCTCGATGGCCAGGGCGAGCCCGACCCGAGACGGCTGCAGACGTGGGTGCAAAACGTGCCCGAGGAGATCGAGGAGCAGATCATGGACATGCAGCTGTTCCGGCACTGGCGAGGGGACATGATGATGATGGACGCGACCAAGAGGAGGGACCGGGGCGGCGCGCGAGACGGGGTCCACGAGACGCCCACGCTGCCCGAGTCGCCGGCAGCGGCGCGCAAGGAGAGCGCGGTATGGGAAGGCGTCGTCGACACGGGGGCCGAGTCGCCGGGCAACGAGTCCGAGTTCTTCCCGCTGTCGCTGATGCAGCAGCTCTTCTTCCGCACCACCATGAAGCGCAGCATCGAGTCGGCGGCCGTCAGCGGGGCCGGCTTCCGCTTCAGCCAGAGCATCCTGCTGCGGGTGCGAGGCGGCGGCGCCGAGCTGGCCGACATCGAGGCCGCCATTGACGTGCTCGCGTGTCGGCATGCCATGCTGCGCGCGCGCTTCCGGCTGACGGGGGACGGGTGGGCGCAGGTGATTGCGCCGGCGGCGACGAGGTCGTACCGCTTCGAGCACAAGTATGCCGACGACGATGACGACGACGACGACGAAGACGACGGCGACGACGAGGATGCGCACAGCCCTGACCGTGGCGACGGGCCGGGCCAGGGCAGAGACGGCGACGAGGGGCAGGGCAAGCCCAAGAAGCGGCGGCGGCGGCGGCGGCGGCGGAAGAACAAGGCGCTGCTGGCGCTGATGGAGCAGGCGCAGGGCTCGCTCAACGTCTTCAGAGGCCCCGTCTTCGCCGCCCAGCACATCCGCACCCGCAACAACCACCAGCTCCTCTACCTCGTCGCCCACCACCTCGTCGTCGACGTCGTCTCGTGGCGCGTGCTCCTCGACGACCTCGACTCGCTGCTGCGCCACGGCACCCTGGCCTCGCCCTCGTCGTCGTCGCTGTCCATGGCCTTTCCGCGCTGGGCCGAGCGCCAGAGCTTCGAGGGCAGCCAGCTCGTCGTCGACCCCGTGCTGCCGCCCGCGCACAGCAGCAGCAGCAGCGGTAGCAGCAGCCTGGCCTACTGGTCCCTGCAGGGCCGCCGGAACTGCTACGCCGACACGGCCCAGCTGGGCTTCAGCCTCGCCCCCGATGCCGCCGCCTGTCTGGTCGGCGAGTGCAACGCCGTCTTTCGCACAGAGTCGGCCGATATCCTGGTGGCCTCGCTGCTGCACTCGTTTCGCCACACCTTTCCCGACCGCCGCGTGCCCACCGTCTGGAAGCAGCATCACGGGAGGGATGCCGCCCACGGCCATGGCCCTCTCGATACCACGGTTGGCTGGTTCACCACCCTGTGTCCGCTCGCCGTCGCTGCTGCCGATGCCGAGACGGACCTCGTCCAGCTCGTCCGTCTGGTCAAGGATGCGCGCTGCGCTGTGCTCGCCTCCCGTCAGGCCGCCTCTGCAGCCGCCTCTGCGGCCACCGCCTCCTTGCCCGCCTCGCCCTCGCCCTCCGTCTGTTCCTCCGCCGCCTCGTCTCTGCCGACGTCCAAGTTCTCCACGTCCTCGTCTTCGCCCCCCTCGTCGTCCCATCCCTCGGCCATCCCCGTCGAGGTCATGTTCAACTGTGTCGAGACACTCCGCCAGCTCGGCCGAGACGGCGGCATCCTCGAGCCCATTGCCGCCCCTGACCGCGAGTTCGAGTCCCTCATCTCCGACATTGGCCCCCGCGTCGGCCGCATCGCCCTCTTCGAAGTCTCCGTCGTCATCGATGCTGCCGGTGCCCGCGTCGAGTTCCTCTTCAATGCCCATGCTGCCCGCCGGGACCGCATCGCCGCCTGGATGAACAACTTTGAGCACTCGCTCCTCGAGGCCGTCGGCCGCCTCCGCGTCATGCAGCCGCAGCTGACCCTTGCCGACGCCCCTCTTCTCGACACCTCGTACGACGCCATGACCCGCCTTGGTGCTTCGAGACTCGCCGCCGTCGGCCTCGACAGCGTCGCGAGCGTCGACTCCCTTGGCCCCGTCGACCCGATTCAGCAAGAGATGCTCGTCGTCCAGGCCCAAACCCCGGACGCCTTTCACGTCAGCTGCACCTATGAGCTCGTCGACGCCTTCCAGGACCGCCAGCAGCACCAGCCCCTTGATCGAGCCAGGCTTCGCGAGGCATGGGCGTCGCTTGTCGCCATGCACGCCCCGCTGCGCACCATCTTCATCGAGAGCATCTCCGAACGGGGCCTCTTCGACAGGGTCATCCTCAAAACCATCTCTCCGTCCGTGTCATATGTCGACTCGTCGGATCCCGTTCAAACCCTGGCCTCCCTCCCCGCCATGGAGCTTGACCCTTGCCAGCCACGACACCGGCTGTCGATATCCACCTCGTCGACCCAGACTTACCTGAGGTTGGATGTCAGCCAGGTCATCTGTGACGTAAGTTCTCTTCAGACTGGCCCATTCTCTTCCCATCTCGTGGTTTCCCGTCAGCTCACAAAGTCTAGCCCGCGAGCATCCACACCCTCGTCTCTCAGCTTCGCCGCATGTACGCAGGCGAGGCAGTCCACCTCCTCGGAGCCCCCTCGCCCAAGAGACACCGACACATCTCTTCCCAGGACACTACCTATAGACTCGAGGCGTGGGGGATCAGTCCAGGAGTCGCAGCGCCATGTATTTTCCCCCGGCTGGCCTTCCAGAGCAAGGGCCGCATGCAGATACGGGGCTTTGACCTGAACATCAGCCCAGCTCGGGTGCTCGGCTTCTGCAGGGAACATGACTTGGAGCCGTCAATCTTGGTCAGGCTTTCCTGGGCCCTCGTTCTGCGCACGTTTGTGGGCGCCGACAAAATCAGCTTCGGCTACCTGTCTCCTGGCCGGGAGCAGACGCTGCCACCGCACAGGCTTCAGAACATTGGCAGCTTTGCCGCCCTGGTTCCCTGTCTGATGGACCTTTCCAACTCCAACATGGTCGTCATTGACGTCTTAAGGGGCCTGCAAGCACTATCGCGAGAGGTGGCCAAGGGAGACTCCCCGACGGTCGCTGAGATTGAGCACGCACTCGGGCTCGCCGGGGAGCCTCTGTTCAACACGTGCGTCTCCTTTCAGGACGCAACCCAAGCTCTGCGAATCACCGACAGGGTTCATCCCGAGGCGTCCGCCTGGCAGCCGGAGCTCATTTCCTCGTCGCTCAACGCAAGCTGCGAGCTGTCCCTTTGCGTTACCCGCCTTGGCAACCGGCTCCGCGGCGACATCACCTACCACCATCTCACCGCCGACCAAGCCCACAACGTCGGCAACAGCCTCGAGCGCGCCCTGCATCTTGTGCTCGACGCGCCGGCCCGTCCCGTGTCCGACATTGACCTCTTCACCGGGCGTGACTACAGGCAGATCACGACGCCCGACTGGGACCCCGTCCAGACCGACACCAAAGTATCCGCCTGCATCCACCAGCTCATCATACAACAGGCCCGGCGACGCCCGCATACCATGGCCGTCCTGGCCTGGGATGGCGAGCTGTCGTATCAGCAGCTCGAGGCCTCCGTCACCAAGCTGGCCACGCACCTCGCCAACCGCGGCATCGGCCCCGGTGTGCTCGTGCCGCTGGTGCTCGACAAGTGCCTGTGGTCGCCCGTTGCCATGCTCGCCGTCTTGAAGGCGGGCGGCTGCTTCGTCGCTCTCGATAGTCAAGACCTCGCCACCACACTGTCCATCATCAAGCAGCTCGCGCCGCCCCTTGTCCTCGTCACTGGGCCGGCGTGGAAGCACGTCAGTCCCGCCGTCAACAACTGCGTGCTCGTCAACCAGAGCACCCTTGGCGCGCTACCACCCCAGGTGTCGTTTGTTCCGCACGAACCCATTCCGGAGCAGGCCGCGTGCGTCTTCCTGTCCGCAGGGACGACCAAGCCCAAGGGCTTCTTCTTCACCCACCAGTCGCTCTGCTCCATCTTGTCGGTCCAGGGGCCCGCCCTCAAGATCGGCGAGGGCAGCCGGGTCTTGCAGCTGTCGGCGTTCAACGTCGACGTCGCTCTCGTCGAGATCTTTTGTACCCTCCTTCACGGCGGCTGCGTCTGCATTCCCTCCGAGTCAGACAGGATAGACGACCTTGAAGGCGTCATTCCTCGCATGAACGTTACCTGGTCCTACATGACACCCGTTCTCGCGCGCAGATTAGAGCCCGCCAAGGTGCCTAGCCTCAAGACCATGTGCTTCAGGACAAGAAGCCTGGACGAGGAGACGTACAGGCCGTGGCTGCCCAGTACCGACATCCTCGTCGCCTACGGAGCACCCGACGTCTGTCCGCTGGCCATCTCGGTCCTCCAGGTCCATGGCCCCGACGAGGCCGACGTCATCAGTCCACCCCTGATGGGGCGGTTTCTCGTTCTCAACCCACAGGACCCGAAGAGGATGGTGCCCGTCGGAGCCACGGGCGAGCTCGCCATCGACAGCCCGCTGGTAACGCCTCACACATTCGTTCCGGGCCAGCCCCTGATGGATCCCGAATTCCTGCGCGAGCCGCAGGCCAACCCAAAGTGGCGTTATCTGAGGACCGGCCACGTCGCGCGACATGTCGACCGCGGCCACGTGCGACTCGTCACCAGCCGGCAAGATGAAATCACCGTCAGCGGGACCCCCGTTCTCGTCAACGACATTGAGCGCCGAGTTCGCCGATGCCTCGCGCGTGGAGTTGACGTCGCCGTGGAGCCCATCACCACCAGCGACTCGATGAGCCTCCTGGCGGCCTTTCTCGACCTGGGGCGCGGGCCAGGCCGCAAGCCCTACGACCTCAACTGTCTCGGCCCCGAGGTGAAACAGAAGCTCTTTGCGGCCAGGAGAGCCGTCGAGACGTCGCTGGGCAAGTCCGTCAAGGCTGAAAAGGAGCTTCCGTGGCAATGCGTCCCGGCCGTATTTGTGCCCGTCCGGGGGCTTCCTTTGTCCGTCTCGCTCAAGGTCAATCGACGCAAGCTGCGGAGAATGGTGGCTTCGCTGACCTATACCCAGTTGATGGGACTGGCCGATGGACAGTACACTGGCGTTCATTCGCCCCCTTTGGTCGATAAGCCGCTGCCCCTGACCAAGACGGAGGAATCGATGCGGCTCATTTGGGCAGGCGTCCTGGGGACCACGGTGGCTGCCATCAGGCCATCGGATAGCTTCTCTGACGCCGGCGGAAACAAGCTTCTGGCCGCTCGACTAGTCGTGTCGTGCCGCCAGGGCGGATTCGACGTCTCGCTACGACAGGTCCTCGGGGGGGCAACTCTGACGGACATTTGTCGCTCCACGTACGTCGCCGACTCGGACGACGAAGACGAGGCCCGAGGCGGCGGCATGGCGGCCCAGGGGCTTCCGGTCGGAGAGACACAGGATCGCGGCCCGTACGAGGGGCTCATTCAGCTGGTTCTGGCGCCGCAGTTGGGCATCTCGCGACACGACGTGCTCGAGGCGGCCGAGACCACGCCGCAGCAGTCGCAAAGCATCGAGTCGAGTCTATATCAGCCCCGAGGCGACATTGGGTGCCTGATGCTCGACTTCAACGGGCCCGTGCGAGCGAAAAGGCTCGAGGCGGCCTGCGAGGCCCTAACAATGATGCACCCAATGCTTCGCACCGCATTTGCCATTCACGAGTGTCGCGCATACCAAGTCGCCGTGGCGTCGTTTCAGGCCCCCTTTCGATACCGGTGCTGCCCGGCTCGTAGCCTCGACGGCGAGGCGGACATGGTGATGCAGCAGGACCGACGCCTCGCGCTGCGCCTGGGCCGGCCCGTGACCGAGTTCACCTACCTCGAAGGCGGCGGCGGCAAGCAAGGCAAGCTGCTGATGCGCTTCAGCACGGCGCAGATGACGGAGGGCTCGGCAGCGCACCTGGTGCAGGACCTCATCCGGCTGTACGAGGACCCGGACAGCGTCCCCCCGCGGCCGAGCTTCCTGCAGTTTGCGCAAGCCTCCCAGGCCGCCGCCCGGCGCAGGGACAGCGTGCGGCACTGGAAGATGCGGCTCACGGGGTCTCAGATGACGCAGGTGGTGCCGCAGCCGAGGCCTTGCGGGCCGGCAACGGATCGGAAGGCGCTGCACGAGACGGTCGACGTGGAGCCGCTGGGTGACGTGGGCATCTGCTTCGACACGGTGCTCAAGACGGCGTGGGCCATGGTCCTTGCCCGGCTGTCTGGCAGTGCCGATGTTGTCTTTGGCGAGCTTGTCGAGGGGCGTCGGCGGCGGACGAGGCTCGGGGCCAAGGTCGATGACCCGTCGTCGTCGCCGTCGTCGTTGATGGTCGGGCCCCTGGAAAACACGGTGCCCGTCAGGGTTCGCTTCCCGAGTAGGCGTCCGTCGGCGCTGCACATTATGCAGCTCGTCCAGCGCGAGTGCGCCTCCTCGCTGGCCCACGAGGCCCTCGGCGGCCAGGCCATCATCCGCGAGTGCACCGAGTGGCCGGGCTGGACTCAGTTCAGCACCGTCGTCCGGCACCGATGCCAGATCCCCGCCGACGGATCCACGGCGCTCAGCATGGACAATACGGCCTTGACCTACAAGACGATGGAGGCGCCGGCCAGGATGGTGCCGGACCTGGTGGCGTCGTCGACGGCCGTTGGTCCCGCACGCGTCGCCCTCGCCCTCGAGTTCTCGGCGGGCCGCATGCCGGCCGACTTCGCCTCGGCAGTCATGGATCTTTTTGTCGGCGCCGTCAAGGCACTGGCCTGCTTCGACACGCTCGACCAGATGACGCTGCCGTCGGCAAGCGACTACGAGAACAAGGTGCCGCGATTGCTGCTCGAGAGGGGTGACGTGTCGGTGGCCGAACACGAGCCCCTGGCAGGCCGTCTACCCCCGGAGCACTGGAAGACCCTGCACACATTCCTCACCAAGAGGTGGACAGACGTGCTCTGCCCCGAGGGGTCGGGCATCGAGGCCGGGCTGGTCGAGGCGTCGCGCTTCTACGACGTGTCGGGGACGGTGCTGCCGGCCTACCTCCTCGCGGGCTGCATCAACGTCGGCCTCGGCAAGCTCGGCATCGCCGGCCTCGAGTCCATCCACGTTACCCCCGGTGAGGTGATTGCGCACCCGACCGTGCCGGCGCAAATTGGCCTCATCGCCCGCAAGATGTACGATTTCGACGCCATCTCGAGGCTCACCCGGCGCAAGACGGTCGTGGGGCTCAGCATGCGAAACACCGCCACCCTGCGAAACACCGCCACCCCCGACCCCGCATCCTCCTCCTCGGCCTCCTCGCGACCGATACTCGAGGCACCCGTGGCCGGCTCGCAGAGAAGCCACGGGCCACGCGTCTGGTCGCGGCACCTCCGCGGCAGCCTCAGCCGGGACAGCATCCGGCAGTCTCCCCAGCGCGAGGTGGTCATCCGCCCGGCCGACAGCAGCGTCGAGAGGGCCGGGGAGCGGGCGCACATCAGCACCATTGCCGCGCCGGGCGGGTTTAGCCCGCCCGCCACGCCGGCGCCGACCGGCTGGGGAGAGGGGAGACGTCTCTTTCCGTCGTGGTCTCTGCGGCAGCAGCCCGGGGCGGAGAGGAGGTGAGGACTATATGATGACGAGACGATGAGACGATGCTGCTTGTTTTGCGGATAGAGTTGCGTGTACACCTTTCTGTTCCGACCCCCCTTGTCTTTTACCTTTCTTACTTTCATTCGGATACCTCCCTTTTTTTGACTATGCCATCAGGGTTAGCGAGTGAGCATCTCTCTGCATTCAATGACTTTTAATGCCCCGGGGAAGTGGTTACGTCACGGTAGCTGTACGAGGCGGGAGGAATCACATCTAGATTGTATAGAAAGAGAAGCCCATACCCTGTTTCTAGGCTCTCATGACAGGGGTAAACTTTGGCCTCGCAGTGTACCCTGTCGCAAAAGCGGCGAGGGTGGACACGTGAAGCTCGTGCAAGACGGTCCAGGCCGAGGCAAGAAGAGCAAACTGACCTTGAGGCGATATGGACGAGTGCTGTTATTCACTCGGGCCGGGCAGGCAAGCCGTCATTCGTTTGCACCTCCTTCCAAGGCCCACGGCGAGGTTGACAGACGCGAGAGCAAGTCGGCGTCATCGTGAGATGCGAGTCGTTTTCCACCCCCACGTCATGCTCGCCTCGCCGACCGAGATGCTGCAGACCTGCCTGCCCCCGCTGCGTGGCCCCCCCTATCGTACATGAAAACCGCGGCGTGCCGACTTCTAAACGGTAGAGCAAGTATTGGTTGATGCGCCGCCAGTCGACCAACCAGTGTAGCCATGGAATAGATGAGACGTGAGAAAAGAAAGATTTGCAAGGTAGAAAAGAGCAAAATTCGTCAAAGGGTATAACTTTGTTCCCGACAACAATGCTCCCAAAACAGGCGTCGACTGGAGCATGCTTTCCCGTGTAGAACCAAAACCCCTCAACTCCGGGCGACATGACTCTCATCCGAGACCGCCGAACAAACAAACAAACGACCAACCAGACAAGTCTTTTCTTTTCTTTTCACGCCGCCTTGCCGCTTCTCCCTATCAGCTAAACTCGCCTAACCGCGGCCCAAAGTACTCTCCCGGGGCGAGCGTCTTGAGGGCGCAGGCGTTGCCCTCGCAGCCCATTTCCGACGCCCGGTTGCCCCACCAGTCCAGGTCGGTCCCCGTGTACTGCAGGCTGAAGAAGATGATGATGCCCGCAATGGCGATGCCGCACGACCACGCCGCCGAGAGGACGAAGTTGTACTGCTCAGAGATGGGTGGTTAGTCTCGACACGGCGCTCGCTCAGACGGGGGGGGGCCGGTTTCACGTACCTTTGACCACAGGCCGAGGAATCTGGACTTGAGGTAGATCCAAGAAAAGTAGGCAATGGGCACCGACGGCCACACGTACGACATGTTGTACGGCGCCCACACTATGCCGCCGTACATGATGGCCACGGGGTGGATCTGTCGAGTCCACGTCCAGTGGGGGAACTTCTTGCCCAGAGCCCAGAAGAAGACGACAATGACGACGCCCAGCGGGAAGCCGACCAGGGTGGCGCTGTACTGTCCCTGGTGCCCGAAGATCTTCTCGGGGCCGACTGTGCCCCACAAGACGGACGCGGTGAAGAAGGTGTTGACGCCGGGACAAGTCAGCTTGTAGGGCGCCGTGGGGGTGCAGACATTTTCAATGTTCATCATTTGAAAGTTCAAGACGCCGATGCAGACCATGGTGCTGACAAAGGTGGCAACAATCTGTGCCACAAAGGTGTGACGGGGCGGGACCTTGACGTAGTGGGCGAGCTTCAAGTCGTTGCAGAACCAGATGGCGTGAGCACAGGTGACATAGCCAAACGACTTGAAGTAGTTCATGGCGAGGGCGTTGCCGTCGACCCAGGAACCGCCGACAAACTCGGCAAGGACATTGAGGGTGACTTCGATGCCCGTCATGGCCTTGATGATGCCGACGGGAATCACAAAGACGACGCACAGGGCGAGCCCGTAGAAGACGACTCCGGGAGACGTGTGCGTGTTCCAGCCCGCAATGCCGGCGATGCCAAACGCAATGGCGACGGCGAGGCAGGCCAGGTACCACCAGTCCGGAACTTCGGGGTACGCCTTCATCAGGCGGTTGTGCACATCCAGGACGCGCTCTTCGCGCTGTGGCTTCTTCCTGCGCAGGCTGTTGAAGAGGGCCTTGAAGCCCATGACGATCTCGTGGCGGTGGTAGAGGGCGGCATAGGTGAGCGTCGACGTGTAGATGCCAAAAAAGAACATGTAGATGACGATGTTGCCGGCACCGAGAAAGGGGGGCGAGTAGGCCGAGTACTTTTCCTGGTTGAAGAGGCCGTGGTCGTCGGTGGCCATGGTGATGTTGTATAGCTGAGCAAAGTGATCGTAGACGCGATTGGTGTTGATGGGGAGATAGCCCGTGTTGTAGACGTTCTTGTACCAGAAGGCGAGCACGACCCAAAACGAGGCAAAGACGCCAATGAAGCGGTTGACGGTGCTGAAAAAGGGCACCATGAGCGGGTCGGCCGAGTCCCACAAGAGGACGTTCCAATCCCACGTCGGGAAGGGGTTGACACCCAGGCCGTGGTTGATGCCCGTCACGACATTGAGGTCGCGGTGGCCCGGCGCAATCCAGCTGATCCAGTTAAACTTGGACAAGCCGACCCATATATAGCCGGGGAACCAGAACCATACAAACATGGCAGCGAACATGACGTAGAAGAACTTGATTCTCGAGATGCGCCAGATCTTCCGAAAGGGGCCCTCGACGGGGGGGTTGACGTCAGTGTGAAAGGCCGAGTTAAGGGCGATGGTGACGAGCGAGGCCGGCCAGACGCAGTACGAGGGGTAGACGAGGAAGCGACGGCAGACGCCGGCGATGCCGTAGCCGATGAAGTTGGTGGCGAGGGCGATGAGGAGCTGGTAGGCAAAGTGCGAGGCGTAAGGCTGGTCAAAGTACTGGGGCAGATACTGGACCCAGATGATGTAGTTTGTGTAGGGCGTGTTGTAGGCGACGTTTGCCATGATTGTGATGAGCATGTGTTCCTTTTTCGAAAAGGGGCCGGGGTTGAGCGAGTGGCGGACGCCGCAAAGGGTGAAGCCCCTGTCTGGCAGCCAGTTCTCGGCGGCCTTGCCGACGGGGTAAGCCAAGAGCTGTGCGACGTTTGCCATGACGCGGATGGCCGGCTGGCGAATGTCAAAGAGCTGGTTGACAAAGGCGAGGAGGACGGAGAAGAGCAGGCCAATGGCCCAGCTGCGCAGGGTGGAACAAGGCGTCTTGACATTGTCCTTGTTGCTGACGACGGCGCGGACTTCGGCGTAAGGGCTGTTGCTGGTGATGAGGGCCGCCTCGAGCTTCATCTCCTGGATGAGGTGCTGGTGTTTCTCGGGCTCGGAGAAGACGGACTCGTTGTCGAGAAAAGCCTTGATCTTCTGGATGACGGCCAGGGGGAAGTTGGGGTCCTTTTCGTGGATGCGACGGACACGAATCATGATGTCGCGGACCTCGTCGAGCGTATACTGGGAGGCGAGCTCCTTTGCCTCGAGCAGGTCGTCCTCGGTGACATTGAGGTCGTGTTCGGTCGCCGTCCGCTGATTCTGCTGGTGGGCCGCGTACAGGTAGCGGTCGTCTTCGTCGTAGGAAAAGGGCTCCTGCTAAGGTGGGCGAGACTGGTCAGCGCCCGTTTGCCACGGATGATACAGTGCTGCTCCCGAGCTCGGCCTGCCTCGCCCAAGCCCCCCCTCGACACTCTGGCGAGACGGAGAGGCGCGCAAGCACGTAGCAGTGCACTCGATGCCGGGCGGCCTTACCGCGCTCTCGTGGGACTTGTCGGTCGAGGCGACCGAGGAACGAGGCCTCTCGCCGGGCGCCTGCGTGGCGGCGGCCTTCTCGTCGTCGGCGGCCATGGCGATGGGCGCCCTCGCGGGGCTCGTCGAATTCTGCAAGGGCGGCAGCCTCGAGACTCGAGGACGCGGCGGTGCAGAAGGCAGGCGATGGGCGGCGATGGGCGGGGGGGGTGGAGGGATCAGGTTGATGAAGAGGGAAGCCAGAGGGTAACGGGCGGCCTGACAAGGATGAGGGCTGGAAGGGGGGAGGCAAGCGGGCCAGAATATGGGGTGGGGTGGAGTGTTGCGGGTACAGAGTTAGGGCCTTGCCGGAGGCCGGCGTGGGGACCTTCTTCCCATGTACAGCGCTGGCAAGGAACATCGGGCGCCCCAAGGCCGCGAGGTTTTAGGGGACCTAGGTGGCCAGCCAGGGCACTCAAGGTTGGGTGCCTGGCAGTACCTTGCTGTACCTAGTAGTACCTGGGTAGGTAGTAGGTACCTAGGTACCTACGCACCTCGTCGGCGACGCTGCACCTACCACCTACCCAGGTAGCTGTACGAATACCTATAAACGAAGTGAAAAAGCAGACGTGCGCGTGCAGTACATGTGATGTCGTCCCGACTTTGAGTGTCCCGAGGCCGCAACCGCGATTAGCACCCCCGTGGTTGGCAAGCTGCTCAGGCCAAGGCAGTAATACATATAGGTAGGTTCTTAGCCGCTCTATTTCTGTACAGGGCTGGCTGGGCGTCTGCTTCTATTGAAGTACCCGGTAAGCTCCAAGGAAGCCCCGACTCTCCACCCGTGGGTACCTACCTACCTATGTACTACTGTAAGGTACCTCTCAAGTCGGCAGGTACATAGGCACCTACCTAGGTAGATACTTGTCTGTGGTGAATTGGGCGAGCTTGCGAGAGGGGTTGCCTGCCTGTCAAAACACTCGCAGCCAAAGCCTCGGCGAAGGATGGACGTCCGCTTTTGTATTCATCCCTGTGTGCTTGTCCAAGGAAAGATTCCGGATGCATTTTCGAGAACTTTACGGGGCGTCGGGGTGCTCCGCTTGAGAGTAGCAACGCGCGGTGAGTACCTGACGCTTTGGTACCTGCAGTGCTGACCAGGCCAATCAGACCAGGCAGTCGATAAGGCTACCAAACGTCCAATGTATTCCTGCGTGCTGACACTGAGGCGCTGTACTTGGTCAGCGACTGTCGGCCCTCCAATTAATTCCGCCCCACTGGGTTGGAGGAACCTGGCCGCCGAGTACCCAAGTACTGTGGTCATTGGTAGGTACGAGGTGTGTACATACATTCGGTGGGTAAGATTCGCACAAGTACCCTACCTCTCTAGGTAGGTAGGTACCTACCTAGGTACAGTACCTACATACATGCCTGACCTACCGGGGCTCGTTCTAGGCCTCGCCTCGTCACAAACTGCACTCTCTTCTCTCAGACTCGACATGGACCAGGACTCAGGCGACATCAGACATTTTGGCAGCGTCTGTAGCAGACGATGCCTTTGCCTACGAAAAGCAAACGTCCCAGCCGCTCTCAAGTCGCCGCCCAGAAAGAACACGCGTTGGGCCTTGTGGGGTCCATGCGCCAGCTACGACTCGGCACACGGCAGCCAGAGACAGGAAGACGCGGGCCCTGCAGTCAGGTTGGACCCTTCGATTGGCTGCTTCAGTCGACGGGACCCTCTGGCCGCGACGGACGGGGACACGCTTGGATGCTGCTCGGCTGCCCGGCACGGAGGTCTATCCCCCCCCACAGCCATCCTGCCGAGACAGCCAAGGGCGGTTAACACACTCGCACACAACAGAGCACACATGCACATCGACGTTTCGCAGAGGCTTCACCCACCGTGAGACGTTGGGCCAACGGCAGAGGCGAGGCGGCATCGAAAAGGCAAGCCCCTAGCTGCCGAGCGGGACGGGGACTTTTGCCGCAGCACAAGGGGCGACGATGGCGGCCCGCACCGACCGCTGATCTTGCAACCAATGACAACCAAGATTCAGCGTGTGCAGGACGGGCATGCCGGCAGACTGTCCGACTCAACCATCATCGCCATCATCATCATCCAGAGCTCGCTTGGCCGACAGCCCAGCCAGGTGACCCTCTGTGCCGTTGTGAGCGAGTCTGAATCGCCCGATGAGACAGTTTGCGGCACGCTAACGCCGTGCCCGTGGCGCTCAAGGGTGGTGGGTGATAAGACCGGCCGCAAGGTTTTGACTCGGAGAATCGGCACGCTGGCTGCGAGCCGAACATCCGTTCGCAATAGCTGCGCGGCTCTTATGCATAGGTAGGCACGCTGCCAACTGCGTTCCACTGTGCATATCCAGAGCTTTGGGTGGGCCATTTTCCAAGCTCAATCATGCACAGACTATCGTTTGCGCCTTCTGTCCTCTCTCAAGGTTTCCGAGGCGCCAACGAGGCCTTCTTTTCTTCTTCTCTCCCCGTGTCATACCATCATGTTCGGAGCAATTCGGCCGAAGAGAGGTCCAGCTCCGGTTCAATCAGGCAACGTCTGTCAGCAAGGTCAAGGGCAGGCCATTGAGGGGAGGGAGGGTGCGCCCTCTTTTTGAAGTGCCTGGAGACGACGAGGGAGCCGCTTGTCTGTCAGTCCCCGCGTGCGGCAATTTCCATCTCAGACGCGGCCCAGTCACGCCACGTTGCGCTCCCGTCAGCGACTGCGTCGAATCCGCCCGCGTCCTCGGCTCAAGGGCCCCCCTTGTCTCCTTTGGCTGTGTGCTGTCAGCCGCTCTCACGTCTTCCGCCTCATGGTTTCCCTGGCTGCACCTCCTCAGAGCCATCAGATGGTCACGGAAAACAGCGTTGGCACGCTCCAAGTCGAGTTTCACTTGCATACATACAATATACAATTTGGCTTTGCTCATGGCCTGATTCGGCATTCCCCGATCGAATGGCTTGGACTGCGGCTTGGCAACTGGAAGGCTCTCAACGTCGTCGTCAGCGCCAAGAACCGGACTGGGCCGCTGTCCGCAATCATCCAAGAAATCCCCGCGCGCCGCAACAACTCGTTCGGAAGCGAGCTACCCCTTCAAGCAAGAGCCGGGCTTCCAATCCTGCTGACTTTTTAAAAATCTGCGTAAAGCTTATACCCACAGTCAAAATCGACCCTGGCCGAATTATGGAGACGATGGGGACTTTCCGTACAACCCATAAGAAAGAGAGGCCATCTTGGTCACATTGGCAATCGCAAATCTGTTTCGCATCGGACGCCCGAGCCTCGACGTCGAGGGGCTTCGTGTCCCCGTTCAACTTTGTCCAATCGATTGGTGTCGATTGACTCCGACCAAGATGTCCTGCCAGGTCCATATGGACGACGCGTCTTCATCTACTACCAGATATCGCGTCGTTGTCGTGCGGTCTCTTCGGGAACCTTGCTGGAAACTCAACATCATCTGACCAGGCTCCTTCAAAAGCAAGCAGCCGCCGGTTTAGTCCTAGGCCACCCCGGACTGTGAGTGCAAATGCCACTGGTCTCGTTACTTATCGGTCATGTTAACTCCGGCTCGCCTGAGCCCCATGGTCTCCCAGTGTATCAAGACACGGCGAACGCCGACAGACTGGGAATCAACCGCTGACTTTTCTGCGCGTGACTGCCGAAATTGTGAATCGTTTGGCACTATCTTTACGGGATGGTTTGAGTCCGTCAAAGTTTGGGCTTCCTCACTTCTCTTCCCTCCTGTGACCCTGCGTCGTCTGCATCTCCTTTTGTGTTCACTGGCGTTGTTCAGGATGTACGAGACAGAGGCCTCGTTTCAATCTTGACTCTTTTGGAGACCCTGCTCTCAGAACTTGCCGGTACCGTCAATGCCGTTGTGGCCATCTCATTGCCAGTCGAGCTGGATGCCGGATCATGTTCTTGAATGTGCGGCAGGCCCTATCGGTCTACACGCCGTGTTTGATCACCAAGGGCCGGCCGGGCAACGCGCGCAGGGAGAATGCAACGAGGGCGGCCAACATGTCCTCGTCCTCACACTGGCGGCTGACAGCCGACAGCAATACGCCTCGGTCAGAAGACGTCGGCATCAATCGGCCTCCATGAGCTCTGAGACGCAATTTGGGTGCATTGCGACGGCAATTATCTCGGCCACTCGCCGTCACCCGCGGCCACGGTGCTGTTGATGAGCCGCTCGACGACGTCGGTTCTTGTCGACCCTGAGCTGGCAGGATGGCAATGATGCTGCTGCACTACGCAGTCCCGACCTATCTGGCCACCTGTAGAGCATGACTACGAAGCATTTTGTTTATGGTTCCGTCGGCGCCGACCCGAAACCATGCACCTATAGCAACTTACAAAATAGCTTCTTTGGATGGGAGTGTCCGGCAAGAGCTCGAGCGTGGCTCTGATTGCATGGCTGACAGCACTGGGTGAAGTCTGAGCTATCCAAGACCATAGGCCGCGGTGTGCTATGCTTGCCGAAAGCACATCAGGCTTGCAGACTCTGGGAATTGCCGAATCCTTTCCAAGCCGCGCGGAGGGCACTGCCAACAGAGCAGAACAGGTCGACAAGGACGCAAGAGATTGTTGGATTGGACAGACGAGCCATAAGCTTTGCACATTCAAGAGAAGCAACTACTCTCACGTCTCAGGATAACCCAAGTCTTACGAAGAGAGCAACGCAGCAACACGTATTCGAGGCCTCCATGTTTCGCTGGGCAAGCATTTCTCTCGACCTTCACTCGGTCCGACGTTTCTGCAGCTGACGACGGGTCAGACTTGGCGCGATGGCTTCGTTCCGGTGACGACGGAAGCCCGCAAGCGCCAGGCATCGGAGAGGCCGAATCCACGCAAGATGAAGGCTCAACAACAGCGGTGCTCGGCTTGCTGTGCCTGTCGTCGCTCAGCCGGATTGAGTTGCACCACAGAACAAGGCATTGCCTGACTCTCCAAGACTTGGGGGCTCAAACCTGGCGTCGAGTCGGCGGGTCCTCCGATGCCCGCTCGTCAGACGGAAGGCAAGCGCTCTCGCACAGCTCCCCGGAAACCGAAACTCGGTGGCGATGGCAAAAACAAGGCACGGGAACGAGCAATGGCGCAATGTTCAGATGGTGTGATGGCAGCCTAAGGGCGAGACTCTGTCATTTGCATCGAACCGAATACGAGGTAAGAGTGTGGAAATAGAACAGGGCCTTTTGAATCTTGGATCCCTGATCCCGTCGTGAAACGAAAAGGCCCTCCTGGAAGGGAATGAGGGACATGCATGGGCCACAGCTGTCTTTTTGGGTGGAAGCTTGAATACGGGCATCCGCGGTGTCATCTATCAGCTCGAGCTCGCCGGGACTCCTTCCCACCCCAGGCCAAGGCGGTAACCGTCTTCTGCGTGCAAACTTTCACGGCGGCCCGGGGACGTTGCTGAGGTTTCGTCATGTCAGCGAGGCTGGGCTAATCAATCTGCGACTTGGGCATCATGCGTGGGGGGCAGGCGCCCGGGTTTCCCAATACCGAGGACCGAAGGCAGCCGTCACAGCTGGACAGGTCCCAGCCCGCCGGATTCTTTCCCGGCGTTAAGCTCCAAGCAGGCGTCGCAGTAAAGTTGGCAGAACGGAACCGGACCCGGGCCTGGTCGGCCCCCAATCGTGGGGCTCGGCCGTGGCGGCCGCATGCGTTCAAGCCCCGGGCCCGTATGCCCAACGAGGGAGGATTCCGGGAGTTGCGAAGCGCCCCCTCACTCTCCCTGGTCCGTGGGAGAGCTGTGGGCAAGGAAGAGTCGCTTTGGGTGAGGAGACTCGGCCGAACAGGCGGCCGTTGCAACTCCCAAGGCCCACAGATGGACGGTCCGCCGGTTCCCCCCCTTCCCTCGGGTCCAGACTCTGGTCCCTGGACGCGTTCGAGAAGCCACTACCCACGGCGGGAAGATGGATGCCCTCGTCTGGGGGGCCTACTGTACCTATGTGACATCAGAGTGGCACACACACGGTACGTGTCCCAACAGAAGCCCAGTCCGTCACGACATGCACACCCTCCTCCCTTATCTCCCACAGTGTCAGCCCTTGCTGGAGGTTATCATGAGCCGCGGATCCCCCCCCCCGCCCCCCCGGCACGGGCTCAGTCAAACCCCCCGATGATGAGTGAGCCCTTGCAGGGGGGAGAGAGGCCGGAGCCGATAAGGCAAGGGCACGTTGGGCCGCGCCATGGCTATGTGCTTGAGATGCAAAACGCCCTTCTTTTCGCGCGATCGACAGAGGCTCATCAGGCCCGCGAACCAACGTGAGAGGTTGGCACCAATGGCCACGTCTCGCACGACACGACACTGTGCGGTGCCTCGCAGGGATGCAGACGCTACCTCGGCTGTGCTGGGCTTCGTACAGCCAGGGGTTTCGATAGCCGGGGGCGACTTGAAAGACTACTGTAGAGTGGACTTGCCAGGTAGGGCCGACGATGCGAAATGCCGGGGACCTTTTCTCCCTCCCTGGGGAGGGGGTTACATACGATCGTTCTAGCCTAGTCCTGTGCATACAGTGCTGCGCTGTAAATAGACGGATATATCACGCTACCTACAGTACAGTATGTACATACTGTACCTTGCCGGTCCGGCGTTGGCTCTGGTCCAAGGAGGGTCGGCCCTTGATGTTGTATGCAGCAGCTCGCCAGCAACAGGCCGCAGCAGCATCGTGACCAAGCTTCTCGAGGCCAGCCACACAGGCCAGCGTTTGAAAGTATGACAGACATCGGAGACAGAGCTGTCTCTGGCGGGACGAGGAAGACAAAAAGGGCAAAAAGGCAGGGCTGGATTTGCGTTGCACCGTACATGGTGCAGTTACATGGAACGTGGAGCGAAGTCGGCAGCCAGGTCGCACTGCAGCCCTATATGCACAGAGGTGTCATGGCCTTCCCCCCCCCCCCGTACGTACGAACGAGAGCCGCTGGCTCGCCCCTTTCTTCCCCGTGCCATGGCACACCCCCCCCCTTGACCCACGATGAGGAGGGGAAAAGGAGAAGGGCATATCCACGAAAGCCCAGCGAGGCGGCCAAGAGGCATCTTTTCCGACTGCCACCGACGGTAACGGGGGGTTGTCGTGGCACCATGTCGTCCGTGTCTGTCAAGCTGGGGGAGAGTGTGTAGGACGGCATGGCTACGTGCAGCCCTTCTCGCCTTTGTGGGCGTGCGCGCTCGGCTCGAGACAGCGTCTGACGGTCCATCCATTCAGCGTCGAGGCAGAGAAACGGACCATGTGCACTTCTTGACGTGTGTGTGTGTGTGTGTGTGTGTGTGTGTGTGCGTGTGTGTGTGTGTGTGTGTGCGTGTGCGTGTTTCCGGTCTGCAACTGGCCTGACTGGTCGAATACGGTTCCGGTCCGGAGCTCGATAACGGCAGGGCAGTGCACAGCTGTTGCATCTGCAACCTGAGTCATGGTGTCAAGACATTGGGGGAGAGCGTTGCAACATGGCGGTCAGGTCTCTCCGAGGTGGCGACGAGGGCAGAGCTGCGCAAAAATCCATCTTTGACCGTCTCAGGGCATCACCCGTAGTCGTGCCGTCTCTCAACCGTCCTTCGACTTTTTCTTGCCCGCCTGCGAGTCCTTGAGCGCCGCCTCTCGGCCAACGCCGAACAGAAACAGGGGGGCTGCAGTGTCGAACATGTTGGCTGTGTGCTCATCTCGCCGCAACCTTGTGCATATCCGAGGCCAATGAGGGAGCGAGGAAGCGTGTAGGATACAGACGCACGCTAGCCCTGCCAGGCCAACGAGACGCTGATGAGTTCATGTTGTTGCATGCACCGTGTATTTGCGCCAGTATATATGCTTCTTCCCAGGGATATACGCATCATGCTGAGGCAGAAAAGGGCCTTGTCACCCATCAGCCGTGATTCGCTCCAATTCATCCGAGGAGCGACGATGAAATGAATACGTGAGGGGGAGTGGTTGCATTGCCAACACACATGGACGTGCAGCATCGTACGTGGAGCTCCCCGTTTCTTCCCCTCGTCATTCTCGCCTTGTGCGCAACGACATGATCTCATGGTGCTTTTGGCAGAGCCGTGGGAAAGGAGCAGTCGCAGCACACACGGGCAATGAAGAGGTCATGACGGCCTGCAGATGGGCCGTAGGGTGGATTGGCCGAGTCTCGCTTGGAGCCAACAGCCACCTCGTGCAGCGGGCTGGCTGGACCTGTTGGGGAAGATGCAGTGGGAGCTGGCCTTGCGAGATTCGGTGCTCGCTCTCCCCCTTGGTGCTCGCCAACTTGGACCGAGTCGTGCGTGGTCGGGGTGGATGGGGGTGCGGCGCTTGTGACGAGGCTGCTCGGCGTAATGGCGTAGCGTAGCCATCGGGCAATGTCCGTGCTCGCCTATGCCGGGCCATGCCAAGGCCCCTTTCCTTCTCGATGGGTTCTTGAGTGTAGCAGCCAGCGATGGTACCGTCAAGCTGCGCGGGCTGGGGGTCGCATGTATGTGTCTATGTACATCAAGCTCGGCGGTACGGTGAGTATGTGGGCACAAGGGCGCATGCGAGAAGGATTCAGCCGAGTAACCAATCTTTGACTGCAACCAACCCGAGCCTGATGATGGAACGGCAGCTCAACCACGTCGGCCGCTCTCGTGGTCCCATGGGCAAGGGG
>JAPEBW010000351.1:0-59633 GCA_027405785.1 Ophiocordyceps robertsii
TCAGCTATTTAATCCTTACCTAATTAGCTAAGCATAGGGGGGTGTATAAATTATATAAAAACCCGTATTAAATAGCCTAGCTTCGGCTCGTTATTTTCTAGGTCCTTACGTCCTTATACGATGTCTATAACGTTATATACGGAACTAAGGAGATTAGGGTAGCTAGATAAAACAAAGATCCGCACTAACCTTAACTAACTTTAAACACGAATTGCCGTATAAGGAAGGGACATCTAGCCACGGGGTAAAATGCTTTGAAATCAATATTCCTCGGGCTTTAAGACCGCCCGAAGGCCGGTCCGGATATGTTACTCCGTTCCCTCACATTTATCTATAAAAGGCGAATCTCCCGCCACTAAATAGCTAGGGATTCTATAAGCACTTACGCACTTAATTCTTTATCAATCAATTCTAGCTAAAATCCTGCCTTACATAACATCGACGTCCCTATCACGTGATATTACGTGATCTCCTGATTTCCCTACAATTTCGCTGCTGCTCTAACCTTTAACATATACTTATTAATATTAATAAGATAGCCTACCTTTACCTTAATACTTTCTTAGTAGCTAGACGCGTATTAGTTAGCGGAAAGGCATAAGTAGTAGCGCCGCGTAAAAAGGATAATAAGTTAGAAAGCTTAGTAACGGAAAGCGGGGGATAGCTATAATAGCGGCAATAAGTAAGATATAATATCTCACTTATAAGCGGCCTATAAAGCTAGTAAGTAGTATAGGAAATTTAGCGGAGGATTAAAAGAAACGGCGTAAAAAGGTAAGTAAGATAATAATATAAAATAAGGCTTAAATAAAGCTAATCTTTTATAACGTATCCTGCTAAGGAATTTAAGCATTCCTTAGCGCGGAGACTTTTACTACTTAATAAGTACTTAGACGCACGCTTTAAAGGAGAGTTAGAAAAAGATTTACTATAAGTTTTAGCTAAATACGCTAATCGCCTTAATAAAAACGAAGATATATAACTAAATAAAAAATAAGGATTTATAATAAAAGCTGCTTACTAGCTATCTTAAGCTACCCGGCTACTATTAGCTAAGCAGGCTAAAAAAACTATTAAAAAGATAAAGACGGCGCACTATTAATATAATACGAAAACGCTACTACGAAGCTATTACTTAGCGCCCCTTTTACTTTATTTTTACTTTAAACTAATAAGGATATTAGCTTTTCTTTCTTACTTAAAGGAGTTATTATAAAATCTAAACGGCTATGCTTAGACTTCTTACTTTACTCTTAAGGAGCCTTATAAAACCCCGCGATAAGAACGCTTAAAGCACGTACTATAAAAGCTCGCTTAAGGAGATACGATAAATATTACTAGTCGGACCCCGCTAAGGTTTCCGGAATATAATTATAAAGGGTTAAAAGCCTACTTAATTATAGTTTATAACGTCTTTAACTATAAGAGATACTATAGAAACTATTAAGCGGATTTTACTAGTATCTTTAAAGGATTTTTAAAGATTTCCGCGGGATATCTTAACTATAGTTCGACCCGTTTTTAACTATAAAAGCACCTTAAAAGATATAAGATAAACCTTACCGCGATATTTAAAGGATATTTAAGGATATTTAAGGGATTTCCCTAACTATAGTTTATAGTATTTCTAACTAAGCTTATACTTAGTTTATTAAGCGATTTTATAAGGATATTTATAGTTTATTTACGTACTATAAATAGTATAGTTAAAGATCCTTAAAATTAGCTTAAAGAACTAAGTATAAAGTAGTTAGCTATTACGGGCTAGGCCTTAAATTAAGCCCGGGCTGCGCTTATATAACCCTTAATAAGCGTAGTTAATTAACTAGCTAGTAGCTTAGTTAATTCGTCTTTTTTTGCTGTGCGCTTAGCGTACTACTTACTATAGCGGGTAGATTAAATAGCTGCCTTATAGTAATAAATAGTAGTATAACTACTGCTTTAGCCCCGTTAAAGCTAACTTATTATAGTTAACTAAGCTATAATAAAGGGTCTTAGGTTTAAGACCTGCCGACGTATTAATAAGGACGGCCTAAGCTTATAGCTACTAAGAGCTACTAGTTAAGGGAGACGACCTATTAGCCCCGCTTAAAGGTAGCGGGGGTAAAGAGGGGGTAGTATTATAAGCTAGGCCTTAGATTAAGCCCGGGCTGCGCCTATATAACCTTTAATAGGCGTGGTTAATTAACTAGCTAGTAGCTTAGTTAATTCGTTTTCTTTTGCTATGCGCTTAGCGCACTACTTACTATAGTAAGTAGATTAAATAGCTGCCCCGCAGTAACGAATAGTAGTATAACTACTACTTTAACCCCGTTAAGGCCGACTTATTATACTAGCTATGCTTTTAAAAATAGATAAGCTTTTTACTATTTTTAAAACCCTATATATATTTATATGCAGTAATTAGTCTGTTATACTAGCCCGACTAGTAGTAATTAGTCCGTAGTACCGGCCTTTACTAGCGGTAATTAGTTTATAGTACTAGCCTTAACTAGTAGTAATTAGTCCGCGCCTTATCCCCTTATCTTTATACTATAAAGCGTAGTAATATATAGCTATCTTTATATACTAAAGCTAAAGAAATTTTAGTAGCTTTATCTTAATATATATTACTTTTATAAACTTTATAAGTATATAGCCGGCTTTCTTTACTTTACTATTTTACTAAAATATATTAAGTGTACTATCGCATAGTATAAAGTAGTCTTTCTTTAACTAAGCCTTTATTTTCCTAATATAAAATTCTATTATATTATTAAAAGCTAGTTATTTAAGGCCTGCGTGCACTTAGTTTAATAGCACGTAGCCGAATAATTGTTTATCTAAAGCTAGAAAGGGAAGGGGGAAATCTCTATTTAAGCTACGTAGCTTCGTACCTTATAAGGGTCGCTTAAGTGTCCCTTACTTAGGTTAAGTTCGGGTTAAACTTAAGCTAAGTTTAGGTAGAGTCCTATATAACTTTAGCTATACGTTAGCCTGACTCCGGGTCGTTCGCTATAGTATAACTATAGCTCTTCTTACGGTATAGCCTATAATACTAGTACTTAAATAAGGGTGCTAATAGCGCTATTTTTAACTTATAACTTTTAAGCTTTTATTATATTAAAAGCCCGGTTTTATATAAGCGAAAATAATACTTAGTAAAATCCGGTTAAGATATTAATATTATAAAAGTAATAGTTAATGCCTTTATAGCTTATAAGTTTATATTATAAAAAGTCTTAATAAATATATAGAAAGAATACTTAAGCTATTATACTTAAGCTATAATTAATTATTATATCTGTTTTCTTTAAGTAGTATACCTTATAATAAAATCTCTTAGTCTTTTTTTAATTAATTTTAATATTAGCTTTATTATATACTTTAAAGACCCTTTTTAAGCTTATATAGCTAAAGCAGCAATATATCGTCTTATAATCTATATATTGCTAAGTATATAATAAGGCTATAAAGCTAAGGGTTTTATATTATTAAAGGCTTATATATACTTAGTTTAGTAGTATTTAACCGAATAATTATTTATGTAAAGCTAAAAAGGTGCTATAAAGAAACAGTGCGATAATACCGCACTGCTAAAAGGTCTCGCCCCGGCCTTAGTTAAGGGTCGGGACGCTAATTATTGTCTATATACTTATATCTTATATACTAATAAATAAGTAGCTAGAGCGCTTATATCTTATATTCTATAATAATTACCGCCTTAAAAGGAAAGATAATAACGTCCTCGTTATTTATAAGACGGGACCTTTTTAGTTTATTAAGCTAGTAGCTAAAAGCTACGTACGCTTATATTATTACGCGCGCCTAAGGGGAGCCTTCTTTTTATACGGACTTATAAGTCTACTTTCTTACGCAGGGATTAAACCTACGCTAAAGAAATTGCTACTATTTACTACGGAGAAATATTACGATAATACCGCACTGCTAAAAAGTCTCGCTTTAGCCTTAGTTAAGGGTCGGGACGCTAATTATCGTCTATATACTTATATCCTATATATAGATATATAAGTAGCTAGAGCGCTTATATCTTACGTTTTATAATAAAAAGAAAGAGGAAATCTTTATTTAAGCTATATAGCTTCTTACTTTATAAAGGTCGCTTAAATAACCTATACTTAAGTTAAGTTTAGGTTAAGGTTAAGTTAAGTTTAAGTAAAGTCTTATATAACTTTAGTTATATATTAGCTTAACTTTAAGTTATTCGCTATAATATAACTATAGCTCTTTTTATAGTATAGCTTATAATACTATCCCCTTTTTAAGCTATTATATATTAAGGTATATAACGTTGCCGCCCCGCTTACCGCTCCGCGCTTAATATTAATTAGTATAATCGTCCTTATTATACTTATAATTATATATTAATATATCTTTATAAATAACATCGCGCTATAGCGTTAAATATATTATATACTAACTTATTTACGCCGCTATATCGCTTTAAATAGCACTAAGGCGGTATAATATACCCCTTTTACTTACTACTTTTATTAATACTTAAAGCATATTTTACTTTCTTATTACCCGCTATCCTTAAGTATAAATACCCTTTTTCTCCTTTTTTTTTCTTTTTTTCTCTTTTTCTTTAATTACTAATCTTTCTATATACGCGCCCGCTTTTATAATAGCTCTGCTATACCGCGCTTTAATATATTTACTTTAATCCCTTATATCCTATTTCTTACCGGCTTATAAGTATCTTCTTATACTATGCCTTTTAGCATGCTTAGCGATTATATACTACCGCTTTCGTATTAGTCTTCGCGCTTACCGCTATCGCTTAATAAGCAGAGCGTAATATATAGTATTATTATATAGCGCCCCCCTTACTTTATATATATTAAATATATAGCGTCTCTTAATATAAATACTTAATATAAAGCTTATTAAAATAAAGCCTTATCTTTTACTTATAATTATTTTACTTATGCCCGCGCTAGCTTATACTACTTACTTATATATCCTTATCTTTAAACTTAATATAATATAATGCTAATATAATATTAATATACTAATAATATAATCGCTGCTATAAAAGCGCTTTAAGACTATATATCTTAAAAGACGTTTAAAGACTATTACTTTAACTTATATATATATTCTTTAATCCTTAATAAATACTAAGTAGTAAGATATTACTAATAACTATTATAGTATATAAAGTTAGTATATACTGCTATTATAGCGCGCTAAGCTTAAATATACCTTAACGTTTAAAGCTAATTTATTAATATTAGCTAGTAATAAATAGTTTACTTAAATTAAGTTATAGTTCTTTATATGTTTTATTTCTATTTACTTTATATCTTATTATATCTTATTATATTTTACGTTTATTTTATTATTATCTATACTTAGTATATGTTTTATAGTATATCTTTATTATACTTATCGTTTTAAATTATTTTAATATCCGCTAAGTATAGCTTAAAACTCTTTTTTATTTTTTCCGGTTCTTTCTTTTTCTTTACTATCTTTTTTATCCTTTTTCCTACTTTTTAGCTCGGTTTATTATTATTTCTTTACCTTACCTTTATTATGTTTTATTATATTACTATATTATCTTTTAAACTCCTTTAAGGCAATTATATCCTAAAAGTTATTAATTAGTTACTAAGTTAGCGTACTTATATTACTTTATAAGAACTTAGAGTTATTTCCCCTTTTTAATCTATTTTTACGAAGCTTATTAAATCTTCTTTATAACGTACTTTAATTTATTATCTTCTTTAATTACTAGTAGTAAATAATAGTTATTAACTACTTAACTAAGTAAAAGGTTATTTGCTATATCGCGGAGGAATTTAACATATAGTCTTTTATATACCCTTTTTAGTATATTAAGTTTTACTATATATAAGCTAACTACTTTTATTATAATATACTTTTATTATAGCTAATTAAGCTTTTAATAAGGCCTATCTATAATATACTTCTTTATATTTAACTATACTTTATTACTTACTTAAAGTCTCTTTACTAGTATATAGAATTAGTTTATTATCTTTTTTTTTTTATTTATAACGCGGCGATTGCCGTTTAAAGGAAGTTAGCGACTTTTTTTATCCTTAATATAAAGTCTTATACGCCCTTTATATTTAGTATAAGCAGTCCCTCTTTTTATTTAATTTAAATTAGTTTAATATATTATTTATATATAGCGAAGAAAGGGCTTATACTTATTATTAATACTATTTAGGTATTAAGTACCGCTTAAGCGTAAAGTAGCTATACTTCTTAATTATATTACTTATAGTAAATATATATATAAAGGTAGGCTTATACCTTTTAGTTTATACGCTTTATTATTTTATTAGTTTATAAGTAATAAACTAAACTTAGTTTCCTTTAAACCTTAGTTTATTAGTAAAATTCTCGCTAAAATTACCTTATTTAGTTTATTTTTTAATTTAAGATAATAGACTTTAGTATTTTATAAAAGCAAAAATAAAATTATAAGAACTTAGTAGCGTATACTATTACTTTTATTATTAATATTGCTTTTAGCGTTATTGCTTTTATTAGCTTATTTATTATTACTTATAAGTTCCTTAAGCTTTTAGTTTTTATTAAAGGTAGCTTAACTATAAAATTTATTATTAAGTATATAAATAGCTATATAAAGGGTAGTAATAGCTAAAAAAGCCTTTTTTAAAGTTGCTTTTAAATATAGCCTTTATTATATAGTTTATAGTTTATAACAAGCTAGTATACTATTAATAACTAGCTTAGCTAAAAAATCTTTTAAGCTAGTATAGTAAGTATCCCTTCGCGCTTTAAGTATCTTACTGCTATTAAGTTATATATTCGCTAAGTAATTAATACTTCAATCTTATTTAGCTTTTTATCCTCCCTCTTTTTAAGATATTATTATATTTATTCCTTAATATAGTAGTAATAATAGTAGTAATAATAATAGTAGTAGCAAATATAGTATAAGCCTTTTTAAGGCTTCCCTTAATTTTATAGTAATAGCACGAGCCTTTTTAAGGCTTCTTTTAATTTTTAGCTATGTATAAACTAAAAGCTATTTTACTTTTTAGTATATAAACTTTCTATAAACCTCCTTTTTAATAAGGACTATTTATTATTTGTTGTTATTTATTAAACTATTTATTATTACTTTGTTTATTTTAAATTACCTCTTATTATATATAGGCTATTAAATAGCTATTAAAATAATAAAATAAAAGCTTTATTACTTAGTTACTTATTCTTACCTTTTATCTATAAGCTAATTCTCTTTATATAAGTTGCTCTCTTACTAAATGCCTTAAATAGGCCTTTTTTACGTTTAAGAGTTATAAGCCCGGATCTTTTTTTACTATATATAAAAGAAAAGATTAGTTGTTATAGTACTCTTATTTTACTACGCCCCTGCTAGTTAATTACGCCCTTTAAGAGTAAAAAACGCTCTCCTTATAAAGAATTACTTATAAAAGCACCTTTATTTACGCCGCTTTATTTACCTTTTTCCCCTTTTATAAAAAAATAGAATTTATAAGCTCTTTAAAAGGAACCGCCCTTAACGGCTTTTTTACCTAAGAGCGTTAGATTTTAACGATTTAAAAATACGCTACTTCCTATAAAATTTAAAATTAAATCGATCTTTTAATTACCTTAAAAAAGCCCTTTTTACGGCTTCTTAAAGAACCCTTAGTCTTATAAGTAAATCCTTAAGTAAAAGAAATTACTAACCTTTTTATTAATAATTTAAAAACCTATAAGTTCTTTTACTTAAAGTATGAAATTAATTTACAAAGCTATAAAAACTAATAAAAGGCCCTTTTTACTTTATAGCAATATATTATAAAAAATATCGGAAATTACTATTTTATAATTATAGACATTTATAACGTTCTTACTAAGCTTTTCTTACTATTAAGACAAGTATAGCCCTCTCTATAAAATAAGGAAAAAGAAGTCCTTATAAATTTTTAAAGGATTTTATCTTTATTAAATCGAACAAACTTAGCTACTTAGATTATAAATTAGCAAAAGGCCTTTATAAGTATAAAAAGAACGCAGCTTTTAAAGGTATAAGGCCTACGCCTTATATAGAGCTTTTTATAGGCTGTTTTTAGCCTCGATAGCTCCTTTACTAATTATTAGATTAACTAAATAAACGACGAAGCGAGATAGGATAAACATAGGTAGTAAGAGACCTTTTTAAACGGCATCGAAATTTCAGAGATTTTTAAAAGGCAACAACCTACGAAATTAATAAAGAAATCGAAATATACCTCCTTTACTACTTTTTAAAGCCACTTTTTAAAAGACTTTTCTTTTTCTTTTTCGGCTTTTTCGTTACTTTTTTGCCTTTATAAGAAATAATATTATTACGCAGACTGTTTTTATTATAACGAAAGAATTCGACTAAACGGCTAGAAACTAAATAAGGAAATTTAAAAAACGATTAACAAATTCCTAACTATCCCTTATAATAAAGCCTAAGTCGAAAACGCACTTTATAAGGCCGAGAAATATAAATCGACTTCCGTAAATCTTTAATTAGATTCTAAATCCTTAAAAAACCTAGATTTAATAAATACTTTAATATAGGCCGTAGCCGTAGCTAAAACAGCCCCTCTTACTATGTTATAGGTAGATATACTTATTAAAAAACTTATTTATTCTTAATTACGGATTAAATAGGGATATTTATAACGCCTAAGACCGCTTTTTAAATTATATACTAACGTAAGCCTTAGCCTTAGCAGGCTCCGGAGAGTTTTAAATCCTTAAATACGGCACCGTCTTTATATAAATTTTTACCGGATTATTTTAATTAAACAACGTTGCTTTTTTACTAACTTTTTATATAAGCATTGCTTCCTTACTAAAATTATAATAAGTAAGAATCTACTAAAATCCTTAAATAGACAGTATTTTTACTACTATTAAAGAAGTCTGTAAAACATAGCTATTTTATAATTAATACGTTATTAAATATAACGAAATTAAAGTAGCTTCTTTTTCTACCTTAATTTCTTCCTTGTTTTCTTCTTTTTTAATAAAAGAAAAGAAAGAACTAACTACGTCTTTCTCTTCCCTTTAGCTTTAGTATAAGAGACTAAAGCACCTTAATAAGCAGGCGTTGCGAAAAACCTTTTTTAGTAAGGGTATATTTATTCCTACGTCTTTTACTATCCTTAACTATAAGCCTTATAGGCTTAGGAAAGCAAAGAGAATGATATTACGTATATAACTAGCTTAAAAGGCTTGAAGGCCTTTTTATTAGATTTTTACGACCTTTTTTCGCTGCTAGATTTTTATAATAAGAAGAAGGTTGCTTTCTTTATTAAGGACGATTTTACTAACTTCATTTTCTTTTACGCCCTTCTAAATTAAATATTAAAGAAGCTTCTTAACTGCCTTACTAGCTTTTAAAGCTTTATATAAAGGCAATTTAACCTTACTATTTATAAAATTTATAAGGATAACGATAAAGCCTTATAAAAGAAATACTAAAAGTTTATTATAGAATAAGAGATTATTAATAAACCTTCTACCCCTTATATACTAGCTTAAACCGGCTTTATAAAGCGTGTTAAGGGGGTAATTTTCTTAAAAGCCCGTATAATGCGAATTTTCTTAAATTTACCTATTACCCTTTAGCCGGAAATCTAAAAAACGGCGACTTTCCTTTATAATAAAACGTTTTAAAGGACTCCTTAAGGTCCTTAAACTTCCCCTACTAAGAAACTACAATCTTATCGTATAAAGAATAGTAAGAGAATTCTCCCTCTTTCCCCCGACTTTTCTACTATTTATATATATAGCTATAAAGCTTATCTTTTAATAATAAAGGCTCTTAAAAACACTATAAAAAGAGACCGTAAGCTTAAGGAACACGTAAAAGTTAGCATTAACAGCTACGACTTTACTAATATCTATTAAATTTTTATCCCTTTTTAATAAGAGGTTTAAATAGTATAAGACATTACTTTTAACAAGCAGTCTTTCTTTATAAAGACGGTACTTATATAAGACCCCGTATAAATTAAGGAATACATATTCTAACTATATATTATAGAGTATAATAATAATATATATAACGATTTTTAAAGTACCGAAATTTAATCGCAAGACGCGATAGAAACGACGAAGTCGAATTCTCTTATTAATACGCAGCTTCTGACTTTAAATTCCTCGCCGGGACCTAGTGCTATAAATAAACAAAATGAACTATTAAAGAGCCTTAATAAGGCGCTTTCCGATAGTGATTTTCTCGACGAAAACACATTACGTAATATCTTTTAAATCGAGCTTTTAAGCCGCCCGCCTTAAAGTATTAATTTTAACAGCATAACTAATATTTTTATAGCGGAAGATATACTAAAGGATATAATAAAAATTCCTTAAGATCTGATTTTTGTCTTTAAACCCTCTTAAGCTTCTTAATTTATAGGGAATTATACTGCTTTTACTGTTTTTTTACTACCTTCTTCCTTATAGCTTTTAAAAGCTATATTTAACGCTTCTTTCCACGCTTTTTAGAAAAAGAAGATATATAGTAGAGATTTACCGCCCTTCCCTCGATTTTAGTCGGACTTAGCAACGTACTAATTTAGTAGAGAATTCGAAAAAGCCGGAAAAGTAAGGTAAAAATCCTTATTTAAAAAGAAGACCTTTTTTATTAATAATACGCCTTTAAATTTAGCAATTACTTAACCCTTACTTTTAGCTTAGATTTTTACTTATAAATTTAATAAGCACGGATATTTATAAAATTTAAGGCCCGCCTTTATATACGCGGAGACTTATAGCTTTATAATAATAAAGAAACTTATATAGCTACTTTAATAGTAAGGGACTTTTATATTTTTATAGTTATAGTAGTAAAATTTAACTTTAAGACCTGATCCCTTTATATAATTAACGTATTTATTAACGCAAACCTTAATAAAAAGATCTACGTCTATTTCTTTAATAAATTTAAAATACTTAAATACGTATTACGGCTAGTAAAAGCCCTCTATAGACTTTAACAGTTACCCCTTTTTTAGTAAAAAAAGCTTTCTTTAACCTTTATTTCTTTATAGCTTTAATAGTACTTTAAGGAGCCCTATATCTTTATAGCGAATTCTATACTTACTTTCTTTTACGTTAACAATATTATTATTATATTTTATAAAGAAGATAAAAAGTATTATAAAATCTAAACGGCTATACTTAAACTTCTTACTTTACTCTTAAGGAGCTTTATAAAACCCCGCGATAAAAACGCTTAAAGCACGCACTATAAACGCTCGCTTAAAAATATATAACTAATATTACTAATTAAACCTTACTAAAGCTTTTAAGATATAACTATAAAGGCTTAAAAGCTTATTTAAATATAGTTTATAATGTTTTTAACTATAAAAGATACTAAAAATTCTATTAAGCGGATTCCGCTAGTATCTTTAATAGATATTTAAGGATTTTTATAAGATATCTTAATTATAGTATAACCTATTTTTAACTATAAAGGCACCTAGGAAAATATAAGGTAAACTTTACTATATTTTTAAAGGATATTTAAGGATATTTAAAGGATTTCCTTAATTATAGTTTATAGTATTTTTTACTAAGCTTATACTTAGTTTATTAAGTAATTTTACGAAGATATTTAAAGTTTATTTATATACTTATAATAAATAAAAGAATAGTATATTTAAAAATCTTTAAAATTAGCTAAAGAACTAAGTATAAAGTAGCTAACTATACTTTAAAGAAAAAAGAAGCTTTTTACTATTTTTAAACCTTTATATATATTTATATATAGTAATTAGTTTATTATACCGGCTTAACTAATAGTAATTAGTCTATAATACTAGCCTTAACTAGCGGTAATTAGTTTATAGTACTAGCCTTAACTAATAGTAATTAGTTTACGCTTTATCCCCTTATTCTTATACTATAAAGCGTAGTTAATAGTGGTAATTCTTATTTATTTAAACGGAAATCTCTTAAACATCCGCGAAGCTAAAAGCGACTATATTATATAATAAAGTACTTATTTTATAAGAAGTTAGATATTAAACGATATTTTTTTCTATAAGAAACTCTTATTAGCCTTTAAGTCTAACCTTAATAGTAAGCACCTTTTTTTTAATATACTTAAAATAAAACTTTAGGATAAGTAAGCTATAAAAGCGGAAAAGACCGTAGCTTACTAAGTATACTAGTTTAATAATCTCCTTTACTCTTTTTTAAGGTATTATACCGCGATAGCCTATAAAGCTAAATAAGACGTAAAATAAGTCTTACTTAGCTAAGCTAAAACTATTACTTTTTAAGAAGCAATCCGCTTTTAAAATACTAATAAAGGATAAACTATAAAATAATAAAACTTATATAACTAAATAAATTATATTTAGTATTACTTAAATAGATTAATTATCCTTAAAATAAAAAAAGTAAAGATAAGCTAACCTTTAAACTATTTAGCTCCTTACTTACTAAATACCCTCCGGATTAAGCTTATAATAAAGTTACTCTTTTCTTAAGATAATAAGCTTAGCGGATATTTTTACTATATATTACTAATAAAGTTTAGTTTAAAAGCCTTAACCGGAAATCCGCCTTAAAGGATACTTAATAATTTCTAAATTTAGTATTCCTATTTAGCTTTATTTACTATAGCTACGCTAATTTAAGCATTTTTAAGACTCTTAATTAATAAAAATAAGCTTTTTACGCTTAAGGCCCCGCGGCGTACTAGATTTTAAGACGCGTATAAAATAAAAGGTTAAGCGCTTAAAGAGAGTATTAAAACTAAGACCTTAATAATAAGCAATATAAATATAGTAAGCGATACCCTTAATAAGCTAGACCTATCTATATTTAGCGCGTAAATACTAAGACTAAGTATAGCCTTAAGCCTTTTAGTAAGAATAGTAGTAATATTAAACGAATAATTTTTTAGTCTCTTTTAAGCACTAAGAAAAGAAGATATACTTATTAAGCCTTAAGAAAAACCTTTATTATAAGCTAAGGATATAAGGAGATTTAACTTATTAAGACCGCTAAAAGTATCTTTTAATAAAGTTTAAAAAGATAAAGTTAATACGTTTTAAAACGTAGACCGTTTTATTAACTTTATTTGCTAAAATGCTAATAAAGATAAGGCCTATATAGATAAATTAGCTATTTAATTGCCCTCTTTTCTTTAAGGAAGTATAGTAAAATAGTATTTTAAAGACCTTTTAAAACTATAATAAGAAAAACTTAGTAAGCTTAGTATTAAACTAAGTTAATAGATCTCTATCTTATAAAAACGGTTTAAAATCCGCTAAGATATAGTAATATAAGCACTTAATAAAAAGCACTTTACTATTAAAGATATAGTAGTAAGGTCTAACTTTAAGTCTTAAATATCGTGCTTATAATATAAAGCTAAGGCCGCGCTTTATTAGCTAAACTACTTAATTATAGTAATTTACTAAAAGCTAGATATTTATTTATAAGAATTCTTATAACGTTTAGTAGAAAATAAAGATATTAATAAATAGATTAATAAATATAAGGAAATTCGTCCTTAGCTATAAGTTAAATATACTTAAGGATCTTAAAAGCACTTATTAATATAAAAAGAATAAGTTTAACTTATAAAAAGGTAAGGGCTAACTAGCTATCGCAGAACCTTTAATATTTCTTATATATTAAGTAGTTAAGCTTAATTTGTTTAATTTAAATTTACTAGCTAAAAAGGGAGAAAAAGACTTAGTGCTAGCTACTAAACCGAATAAGGTAAGGGTATCTTATTATACGAATTTCTTTTATTAAAACTAGCTAAAAAAGAAAAGAAAAGAAAAGGAAAAAAGTTAAGGGAAGGAGGAAAAAGAACCTCCTTTTATACTTTTTTAAGGCTACTAAAAGGCTTTCTTTTTATATACTTTAATATACTTTTATATATTAATTTATAACTTATACCTTATATAACTTATAAGGTTATTAAACTACTTCTTAAGTTAATAAAAATAGCTTATACTATCTTTATTACTAGTTATAAGTAATATACGCTTTATTACTTACGATTAGCTTATAATACTAAATATCCTTATCTTAAAACCTTTTATAAGATTTTATTCTTTTTTAAAGGTAGGACTCTTACTTTAGCTTTATATAAAGCATCGGTTAATTATATAAAGTATTAGTTAATCTATTTAATACTAATTTTACTCCTCGCTAAAGCTAGCTTAAGCCGAATATAAGAGTATTTAACTTATACCGCTTATAGCTAATACTAGCTATTTTTAACTATTAAGCTATATCGTCTTTCTTTATAATTACTAGTATTTACTTTAATAGTTATAACTCGTAATTAGTAGTATCTACGTTACTAGTTACTCCTTTATATTTAGCGGTATTTACTTTATTAAATATTAGTACTTTTAATACTTAGGATTATTAATAAAAAAGGGTTTCCGTTATATATTCCCTCTTTTAAAGTCTTTTTAAACTTAGAAAAACAAACTTCCTTTTCTTATAGGTTTTTCTTAGCCTTTAAGAAACTATCTATAATATTTAAAGAAATCTTACTTTAAAGAGAGTAACCTTAAGAATTCTTTAAAGAAAATCCTAATCTTTTATCTTTATAGATCTTTTCTAAAGAAAAATCTTATTTAGATTTCCTTTTACTTTTACTATCTAAGATAGTAAAGAAATCCTAGCTTAAAAAAGCTAATACTTCCTTTTAAAGGTTTTGCTAATTAAAATCCTTAATATTTCTTAAAGCATTTCTTAAGTGCTTTATAAGTTCTTAAGTATTATTTAAACTAGGATAGTTATTTTACTTTATTAAATAAAAGTATTCTTAATTTTCTATCTTCTTAGCGAGGATAGTCTTTACTATATTTTCGCTTTCTTTAACTTTTTTAAGTCTAGCTCTTTAGCTACCTTAGCTTCTCGTAAAGTCGGTTTTAATAAAGATATATAAAAAATAAGGTATATAAGTAAACTAGTTAGAAGCTTTAACTTATAATTAACCTTTTTTATTTTCTCTATAACTTTTAAAAGTCTTATTTTCTTATAATCTAAAGACTTATTAAGTCTATTAGTCTTAAGATTGATTATTAAAAGATATACTTTATTGCCTTTAAATAAAAAAGGTTTTAAAGACTATCTTTTATTATAATAATATAATATCTTCTTAGTAATATATTTAAATTCTGATTTTATAAATCCGTATAAGCTAATTAACTACTTAGAGTTTAATATAGCTTTCTTAGCTATAACTTCTTTAAGTAAAGAAGACCTATAAGCTTTAAGAGTAAAGCTATAATTCGCGAATACTAAAGTATTCTTAATAAGCTTAAAATAAAAGGTATTATATATTAATTATACTATAAGTAATTTAAAAAACTAATTATCTTACTAATAATTTATATAGCTTTTAAGATATTACTTAAGCGTTTAATTTAATCGTTTTATTATTCCGTTTATAATAAAGTAAAAAGCAGTAAATAATTTATGCTTTATACTTAAGGCTTGCGTTAAACCTTATTAGAAATTTAAAATAAATTTCTAATCCTTATCCGAAATAATAAAACTTAGAAGTCTTTAATTAGCTATAATATATCTTATAAAAGTATAAGATAACCTTTCTACGTTTATAGCTTTATATATTAAAATAAAATAGCTATACTTCGTAAGACGATTAACTATAACTAAAATAAAATTATATTTTATACTAGTTATAAGATCTATAGACTTTAGTAGTTTTATAATTAAGTTTAAAGCTATAAAGTCTTTAAGTCTTAAAGGAACTTTTAAAGGAATTAAGTTATTATAAGGCTTATAGTATATAGCTTTGCTTTTATTATATACTTTACATAACTTAATAACTCCTTAAATTTCTTATAGAGGTTATAGGTATTATAATAGTTTTTAATTCTATTATATATTTTTATAATACCTAAATATCTATATAAAAAGTGCGAATAAAAATCTATTATAACTATTTTCTTAGTCTTTAAGGTAAGAAATAGCTTATTCTTATAAAACGCTATTTTTTCCTCTTACTTAAGATTTTTATATCTTTTCTTATCTAAGTTCTTATAAGAATTCTTAAGTAATTTTAACGTAGTAAGATCTCTTTATACGTTAAGTAGTATATATAACGTCTTTAACTTTAAATTACTATTACTCTTTAAAAATAATAAGGTCTTTTTATAAGGCTTTTTTTTATCGTTAAGGTCTAGTCGTTAGCTAATTCTATTAGCTTAGTTATTCTTAAAACATTTCTTATAAATAATCTTATAATTAAATTATAAAAGAAATTTAGCCGATCTTTTTTACTTAGTATTTAACTACTATACCGTAGCAAAATAATTAATATTTTTATAATCCGTATAATCTTTTAAGTTTATATTTATTCCTTAAAATATAATACTAAAATTCTTTTAAAGCGTGTATAATAGCTAAGAATTCCTTATCGTAAATTAAGTAATAAATCTCTATACTTACTAGCCTTTTCGAGTAAAACGCTATAAGTTTAAGAATATTGTTTTTATCGCGCTAGCTTAACTACGCGCTTAATATTAAATTAAAAGCATCCGTTTTTAATTTTAACGGCTTCTTTATATTATAAGTATTTAATATAAGTTCTTTAATAAGTAATCCTTTAATCTTTTTAAAAGCTTCGTTTACTTTTAAGTTTTACTTAAAAAGGTCCGTTTTAGCTTTTTTTAATACTAATAATATCGGTATTATTATCTTAGAAAAATCCGATATAAACTTTTTATAATAATTTATATATTCTATAAAGCTTTAGATTTCCTTAATATTTATAAAAATTAGCTAATTTTTAATTATAAAAATTTGTTAAGGGTCTATCCTTATATAAAAAGGAGTAATTATATACCTTAAGAATTCTACTTTTTATATATAAAAGCTATATTTCTTTAGTAAGATATAAAAGCTAGCTTTTCTTAATACTTTTAGTATTATATTAACTTTTTTATAGTATTGCTTTAACGTATTAAAGTATATAATAATATTATCTAAATACGCCGTGTAAAACTAGTCTAAATAAGGATTTAATATATTATTAATTCTCTTTTAAAAGGTTACCGGTATATTAGTTAATCTTAAAGGTATAACTAAAAATTTATAAAGTCTATATCGCGTTTTAAAGGCTATTTTAAATTCGTCTCTTTCTTTAATACGTATTTAACTATAAGTAGATTTAAAGTTAACCTTAGTATACTACTACTTATTAGCTAATTTATCTTTTATTTCGCTTATAAGAGGTAACGGAGTCCGGTCTTTTATTATATTGTTATTTATCTCTTTAAAATCGATATAAAGTCGGGTTTTCTCTTTATCTTTACTATTCTTAAAAGTAAATAGTATAGGAGCTTTATATTTAGATTAAGACTCTTTAATATAATCCTTTCGTAGGTTTTTATTAATATATTCTTTTAATAACTTTAAATACTTTTTACTTAAGTTATATATCTTATAAAATCTAAGCTTAAAGCCTTCTTTTAACTTAATTTCGTAATCTTAACTACTTTATAGTAGTAGTCTATCTTTAAGTAGCGGCGTAAATATATCGAAATATCTCCTTAATATATTTCTAGGTATTTTTAAATAATAATCTTTTAAGTGTTTTAAGTTAATAGTACTTTTTAAACGTCTTATATACTATATTTGCTCTTTAAGGTGTTTTAAGCTAATAGTACCTTTTAAATACTATAAGCTATTTTTATATATCTTATTTTTAATTTTTCTCTTATTCCGTTTCTTCTTAATCTTATCTTTTTACTAAAGATATTACTACTTAATATTCTTTAAGGTATTTAATATATTTTCTTTTAATAAATTATTAGTAGCTTTATAATTATCTCTTAAGCTTTTAGTTTCTTTATTAAGGTTCGGCGCTATTTTTACTTATATTATACTAGTTATAGTTACTTTACTTTTAGTTATACTAGTCGTCTTATTGTTTTTTATTATAATATCTATTACGATATTTATATTTATATAGGAAACTTTATTATCCTTATTATTACTATTCCTTATATAGTTATTATTAAGTATTGCTATATTTAAATTATTTAAGGGTTTCGTTTTAAAGTCGTCCTTTATTAAACTATAAAGAGGAATATTTAAGGTATTATTTTTAAACTTTAAAAGGCCTTTATCTTAATCTATTATAAGATTATATTTCTATAAAAAGGGTAGTCTTAATATAACATTATAACTAATAGCTAAGATATTAAAGGAATCTTTAAAGTTATAAATCTTAATTATATACTTAAAAGGATTAATCTTTAGTATAATCTTACTATTATTATACTTAAAAGGTAATCCTTTTACTAAAAGAAGTATATAAAGCTTATCTTTTTTTATAATATAATTTTAAACAATTTACTATTATAAGGGAAATATAGCTACTTATTATAACGCAATCTACTAATACGTTAAGGCGATATTCTCTTAGCTTTAATAAAAAGGTTATTTTTATACTTTAAGAATTATTATTTAATATAAGTAAGTTCTTTTTACTAAGAAATAGCCTTATTATTTTTAAGCTTATTAGATTTTTACCTCGTTTACCGACTTCTTAGTAAATCCTAATTCTTTTTATAAAACTAGTTTATTTAAGTTATTAAGCTTTTTAATAGCTTTAAAAACTAAATCCTTAATAATAACATAATCTTTTATTGCGGTATTATTAATAAAAACTCTTTTAGTATAAATTATCTTATTATATCGTTTAAGGTTACTATGCTTATTTTACTACGTTTTTAACTAGTTTTTAAGTATATCTTTTAAGAATCTCTTTACTTTTAAAGGTATATCTAAATTATAATTTTTATTATATAAGATTATAATTTATCTTAAAATACTTACTATATCGTCTAAACGTATCTTTAATAGCTAAGTTAAGGAATTTTATATCTTTCTTAAGCTTATCGGCTAGCTCGTTATTCTTTTTCTTAAGATCGTTTTTATCTTTAATTAAATTAGTAATATATATAAAAAGAGATATATAATCTTCTTTTAGCTTAATTATCTTATTTATTAAAGCTAGGTTACTGTCTTTAAGGTTTTTAATAGTCGTTTTATTATACTACTTAAAAAATAAAACTTATTCGATTTTAACCCGGTTATTAGTATTTTCTTATATAAGTTCCTTTTTATCGACTTTAATATCCTTCTTAAAGTTTTCTATAAAGACCTTAATATTAGTAGTAAGTTCTTTAGTCGTTATAGCGGGTTTATACGCCCTATTCTTAATAGTAATAACTATATTAAGATATTATATAAAAAGAGTATAAGGCCCGTTACTATCTTTTTTTTTAAAAGAGGGCTTTTTATTTAGTTCTTATAAGTTAAGGTTTTTAAAATTATAGCTACTATTATCTTTTATATTTAAAGGTATAATATTTATATTAAAATAAAAGGCGTTTTTATTATCTTTATAAATAGTTTATAAAGAAGTTTTATACTTATAATTATTCTTAGTCTTAAAAGCATTTCTTTATTAATTATCTAAGCTTTTAGCTTTTAACTTTATCTTAAGTTCTTTTTTATAAAGACCTTTTATAAGCGAACTAGTCTTAAATAAACTAAGGGTTAGTATAATAAGCTTAGTATTAATTTTTTTAGTATCCTTAATTAAAAGTAGTAGTAAAGTATATTATAGATTATAAGCTAAAAGGGCATTATTCTTATAAAGAAGTATATTTCTTCTTTTAAAAGAATTCCTTTTTTTATATAATCTCTTATAATATAGCCTTTCTTTTTATAATTAAAGTATCGAATAGCTTTCTTAGCAGGCTTTAGCGGGCTCGCTTTTAAAGTATTTAAGTTTATTACGTTACTTAAGTCGCGCTATTGCTTTTTATTAATTTTCTTTATAACCCTACTAGGAGTTAAACAGTGCTTCTTTTACTACCGGCGTTTATACTACTTATCGTTTATTTAAACCGCTAAACTAATATAGTTTAATAGCGTCTTTAGCCTATTTAAGCGGTAGATTTCGTCTTTAACTTCTTTTTTAAGACCTTTATAAAAGGTCGCTATAAGGGCATTATCTTCTTATTTTAGCTTTAAGGTTACTTATCGGAATCGAGCTATATAAGCAGATAAAGACGTAACTTACTTAAAGCTTCTTAATTTATACTTTACTAATCGTTACTTATTTATAATTCCGAACGTTTTTTATAAAGCTTCTTTAAAGTTATTAAAATTCTTAAAAATATTCTTTATCTTAAAATTCTTATTTTTAAGACTATTACCTATATAGTCTTTAAGAATCGGTTTAAACTATATTGCTACTAAGCTTTATAAGTAACTAAATATAAATATAACTTTTACTACTTTTTAATTTATCGTAATAAGATAAAACTAAAAATAAGCTTTAAGAAAAGTAATAAACTTTTATAGCTTAGCTAATTCTTTAATATAAGGTTTAAGAGCCTTAATCTTTAAAATAAAACTACTATTTATAAAGCTTATAAGGTAATAAAAAAGCTTTAAATACCTTAAACTAGCTTATAGCTTATTAGTTAGCTATAGTATTATAAAAGTAGATATTTTTCTTTTATTTATTATAATTAAATAAATATAATTATAATAAATACCTTTTGCTTATTTAATAGCTTAAAACCCCTACTAAGTATATAAATACTAAGTATTCTTTATTAAAGCTATAAAGTTCGTAAAGATTCTTATAAGCTAGTTTTATATCGCGGAACCCTTAGTATTTTTTATATACTAAGTAGTTAAGCTTAATTTATTTAATTTAAATTTACTAGCTAAAAAAGGAAAAAAAGACTTAGTGCTAATTACTAAACTAAATAAAGTAAGGGTATCCTATTATGCGGATTTCTTATGTTAAAACTAGCTAAAGAAAAGGAAAGAAGGAAAGGAAAGGAGTTTAAAAAAAGAGGAAGAAAGACCTCTTTTTATACTTTTTTAAAGCTACTAAAAGGCTTTTCTTTTATATACTTTTATATGCTTTTATATACTAATCTTTAACTTATACCTTATATAACTTATAAGGTTATTAAACTACTTTTTAAGTTAATAAAAATAGCTTACGCTATTTTTATTATTAATTATAAGTTATATATGCTTTATTACTTATAACTAGCTTATAATACTAAATATCCTTATCTTAAAACCTTTTAAAAGATTTTATCCTCTTTTAAAAGTAGGCCTCTTACCTTAGCTTTATATAAGGTATTAGTTAATTATATAAAGTATTAATCGATCTATTTAATACTAATCTTATTATTAGCCGAAGCTAGCTTAAGCCGAATATAAGCGTATTTAACCTATACCGCTTATAGCTAATACTAGCCGTCTTTAACTATTAAGCTATATCGTCTTATCTTATAACTACTAGTATTTACTTTAATAGTTATAACTTATAACTAGCGGTATTTACTTTATTAGTTACTCCTTTATATTTAGCGGTATCTACTTTACTAAATATTAGTACTTTTAGTACTTAGGATTACTAACGGAATAAGGTTTCCGTTATACTAGCCGTACCTTATATATACTTAAAGAATAGTTTAAGACGCCTTAGCTATTTATTAAGGGCTTATTAAGGCCGCGGGTTATATTTTTAAACCGCTTAATAAAGGCGGATATACTATAAGCCTTATAGCACTCGCTAGGTTAAAGGAGAAACCCGTTTAAATAGCTAAGAATATAAGCTAAAGTCTTTTAGCTTAAGAGAAAAAGAACTTTTAGGATTATACGCTTACTAATACTAAAGCTAAAGCGGGTATACTTTATAATTAAAGAAGGAACTATAGTAAAAACTAATAACTATTTAAAGTATAAAGAGTATAATAAAAAAGGAGCTTAAATAGATACTAATAAAAGCTTAAAAAAAACCATAATTTATACTATAGTAAACTTAGTTTAAAAGGCTAATAAAGTATATAGATTTTATAGCGAAGTATTCCCCTTAAAGAATAAGCTTTATTAATACGTTAAAGATAAATACCCCTTTAACCTTAGCTAAGATATTACTATATAAAGACGTAGCTTAGTATAGTAAGTAGTTATTTTAAAGCTATAAAGCGTTTAAATAGTTTAGGCCTTTTTAACATTTAACTATTAAGCTTTAATAAGCCGTTATAATTTACTTATATACGCTTACTACTTTATAAAAAAAAAGGCCTAAGATAAATATTAAAGCTTATATAAATACTAAAGCAAACTAAAGCTTTATTTAAGCTAATTTATTAAAAACCTTTTAAGAAATAACTATAAACTCCTTTTAATAAATTCTTATTTAAAAAGTAAAAAGAATAGCTACTATTAAATAAGTAAAATTTACCGTATATATACTAAGAAGGCTAAATAATAGCCTTATAATTATAAATTTATAGATTAGCGCTTAAATAGTAAAACGCTTAGTAGCTAATATATTACTTAGCTAAGATTTTTTAGTTCTTTATTAAAAGAACTTTATTAACTTTCTATTAATCTTATAAATCGGGGCTTATAAAGGGATTAAAGCTAAAGTTAAGATAGTTTAGCGAAGACTATTAATACGTAAACGGGTAATTTACTTAGTTACTACTACGATTTTAACTAGTTTTAGCTACGCCTTACTTATATAAGTCCGGGCGCCGCTATTAAAGCATAATATAATATTCTTTCTTAATAACTTTAAGCTTGCCTAGACGATAATATAAAATTATAAGAGCTTTATAGCTATAAACTATTTTAAAGAACCGCTAATACTTTACTAAGGCTAAAAGGTAAGGATAATTATAAACCTTAATAAGCAATTCCGGCTATATAAGGAGGTTAATACTATTACTCCCTTAGCAGAAGCCTTTATAGAAAATCTAAATAGGATAGACCCCGCTAAGGACTTTTTATAAAAGAATCTTATAATAAACTATAAGCTTAAAATCGGCTAAACTAAAGACTTACTTAAACTAACTATTTAGTAAAGGCGACTAGATTTACGCTAAGGACTTAAAATATATATTAAAGGTTTAAGATATTCTTTAATCGTTTTCCCGCCTTTAAAAGGACGAAGGAGTAGTATATATAAATAAATTTAAATATATATATATTCCCTTAGTAAAAGGATAGCAATATTAATAAGTTATATTAAGATTATACTTATTAAGCGATTAGGATAAGAAGGTAGTAAATATAATATTTAGCTAGCTAATTAATTAAGACGATTAAAATAAGTTTATAGGCCGACTTTATTTATAGTACTAGTATTTATAGTATAAAAGATAGTAAATAAAAAAGAAAAAGGATAAGTAGTTATAAACTTATAAAGGATTAACGCTATTACTACCTTAAACGCTTACTTAATACCCCTTTAAAGCGATATAATTAAACGCCTTTAAGGAAAAAAGTTTATTAATATAGTAAACGCACGATTATTTTTTTATTATTTTTTAGTTTATTAAGACTACTAAGAAAGATTTATAGTTATAAGCTATCGCAAGCTAAAAAGATTATTAATAATACTTATAAGCTTAAAAGCCTTCTTAGTATATATTTAAAGGTTAATTAATAACGTCCTTTATAAATACTAAAAATATATAATAGCTTATATTAATAATATTATTATTTGCTTTAATATAGCTAAGAAACACTTTTAATACTTAAAGGTAGTTATTATAGAATCTAAACAGCTACGCTCGGACTCTTTACTTTACTCTTAAAGAGCCTTATAAAACCCTATAATAAGAACGCTTAAAGCACGTACTATAAAAGCTCGCTTAAGGAGATATAATAAATATTACCGGTTAGACCTTACTAAGGTTTTTAAGATACTACTATAAAGGCTTAAGAGCCTACTTAACTATAGTTTATAACGTTTTTAACTATAAAAAACACTATAAAAACTACTAAGCGGATTCCGCCGGTATCTTTAAGGGATATTTAAGGATTTCCGCGGGATATCTTAACTATAGTTTAACCTATTTTTAACTATAAAAGCACCTTAAAAGATATAAGATAAACTTTACCGCGATTTTTAAGGGATATTTAAGGATATTTAAAGGATTTCCTTAATTATAGTTTATAGTATTTTTAACTAAGCTTATACTTAGTTTATTAAGTAATTTTATAAGGATATTTATAGCTTATCTATATACTTATAATAAATAAAAGGATAGTATAGTTAAAGATCTTTAAAATTAACTTAAAGAACTAAGTATAAAGTAGCTAGCTATACCTTAAAAATAGATAAGCTTTTTATTATTTTTAAACCTTTATATATATTTATATATAGTAATTAGTTTATTATACTAGCTTAACTAGTAGTAATTAGTTTATAGTATTAGCCTTAATTAATAGTAATTTGTTTATAATACCGGCCTTAATTAATAATAATTAGTCCGCGCTTTATCCCTTTATCTTTACGCTATAAGGTATAGTAAATAATAGTAATTCCTACTTATTTAAAAAAAGATCCTTGAAATATCTACTAAGCTAAAAGCGACTATATCGTATAATTAAGTACTTATTTTATAAAAAGTTAAATACTAAACGATATTTTCTTTAGTAAGAAGCTCTTATTAACCTTTAAGTTCAACCTTAATAATAAGCACTTTTTTTTTAACGCGCTTATAATAAAACTTTAAGATAAGTAAGCTATAAAAGCGGAAAAGGCCGCGGCTTACTAAGTATACCGGTTTAATAATCTCCTTTACTCTTTTTTAAAGTACTATATTATAATAGCTTATAAAGCTAGATAAGATATAAAATAAGTCCCGCTTAGCTAAGCTAAAACTACTACCTTTTAAGAGGCAATCTACTTTAAAAATACTAATAAAAGATAGACTATAAAACGATAAAACGTATATAACGAAGTAAACTAAATTTAATATTACTTAAATAAATCAATTATCCTTAAAATAAAAAAAGTAAGGATAAGCTAACCTTAAAACTATTTAGCTCCTTACCCGCTAAATACCCTTAAAATTAAGCTTATAATAAAGTTACTCTTTCCTTAAGATAATAAGCTTAGCGGATATTTTTACTATATATTACTAATAAAGTTTAGCTTAAAGGCCTTAACTAAAAATCCGCCTTAAAGGATATTTAGTAGTTTCTTAGTTTAGTATTACTATTTAGCTTTATCCGCTATAGCCGCGCTAAATAAGGCATTTTTAAAACTCTTAATTAATAAAAACGAGCCTCTTATACTAAGGGCCCCGCGGCGCACTAGATTCCGGGACGTATATAAGATAAAAGGTTAAGCGCTTAGCAAAAGTATTAAGACTAAGACCTTAATAATAAGCGATAAAAACGTAATAAGCAATATCCTTAGTAGGCTAAACCTATTTATCCTTAGTATATAGATATTAAGACTAAATATAGCCTTAAGTCTTTTAATAAAAATAGTAATAATATTAAATAAATAATTCTTTAGTTTCCTTTAAGTATTAAGAAAAAAAGATATCTTTATTAAGCCTTAAGAAAAATCTTAATTATAAGCTAAAGATATAAGGAGATTTAACCTATTAAGACCTTTAAAAGTATCTTTTAACGAAATCTAAGAAGATAATAAAGCTAGTATATTTTAAGGAGTAAACCGTTTTATTAACTTTATCCGCTAAAACGCTAGTAAAGATAAGGCCTATATAAACGATTTAGCTATTTAATTACCCTTTTTCCTTTAAGGAAGTACGGCGGAATAGTATTTTAAGGACCTCTTTAAACTATAATAAAAAGAACTTAATAAGCTTAGTATTAAACTAAGCCGATAAATTTCCGCCTTATTAAAACAGTTTAAATTCCGCTTAAATATAGCGATATAAGTACTTAATAAAGAGCACTTTACTATTAAAGATATAGTAATAAGATCCGACTTTAAGTCTTAAATATCGCACTTATAACGTAAAGCTAAGGCCGCGCTTTACTAACAAAACTACTTAACTATAGTAACTTATTAAAAGCTAAACCTTAATTTATAAAAATCCTTATAACGTTTAGTAAAAAATAAGGATATTAATAAATATATTAATAAATATAAGGAAATTCTTCCTTAGCTATAGGTTAAATATACTTAAAGATCTTAAAAGCACTTACTAGCGTAAAAGAAATAAGTTTAACTTATAAAAAGGCAAAGGCTAACTAGCTATACCTTATATATATTTAAGGGATAGTTCGGGATACCCCGGCTATTTAATAAAAGCTTACTAAAGCTATAAGTTATATTCTTAAACTACTTAATAAGGGCGGATATACTATAAGCTTTATAGCGCTTCTTAACTTAAAAAAGAAACTTATTTAAATAGTTAAGAATATAAGCTAAAGTCTTTTAGCTTTAAAGAGAAAGAACTTTTAAGACTATATGCTTATTAATACTAAAGCTAAAGCGGGCATACTTTATAATTAAGGAAAGAACTATAATAAAGACTAACAACTATTTAAAGGATAAAGAGTATAATATAAAAGGAGCTTAGTTATATACCGATAAAAGCTTAAAAGAAACTATAATCTATATTATAATAAACTTAGTTTAAGAGGCCGATAAAGTATACGAATTTTACGGTAAAGCATTCCCCTTAAAGAATAAGCTTTATTAATATATTAAAGATAAATACCCCCTTAACCTTAACTAAAATATTGCTATATAAAGATATAACTTAGTATAATAAGTAGTTATTTAAAAGCTATAAAGCGTTTAAATAGTTAAGGCTTCTTTTAACGTTTAGCTATTAAGCTTTAATAAGCTATTACGATTTACTTATATATACTTATTAGTTTATAAAAAAGAAAGGCTTAAGATAAGTATTAAAGCCTATATTAAAGCAAACTAAAGCCTTATATAAGCCGACTTAATAAAGACTTTTTAATATATAACTATAAACTTCTCTTAATAAATTCTTATTTAAGGAGTAAGAAAAATAGCTACGATTAAATAAGTAGAATTTACCGCGTATATACTAAGAAAGCTAAATAGTAGCTTTATAATTATAAAGGTAAGGATTAGCGCTTTAATAGTAAAACGCTTAGCGGCTAATATATTACTTAGCTAAGACTTTTTAATTTCTTATTAAAAGGACCTTATTAACTTTATATTAGTCTTACGGATTAAGGCTTATAAAAGGATTAAAGCTAAAGTTAAAAAAGTCTGGCTAAGACTAGTAATATATAAATAGGCAATTTACTTAGTTACTATAACGATTTTAGCTAGTTTTAGCTACGCTTTACTTATATAAATTTAGGCGCCGCTATTAAAGTATAATATAATATTTTTCCTTAATAACCTTAAGCTTACTAAGATAATAATATAAGATTATAAGAGCTTTATAGCGATAAACTATTTTAAAAAACTATTAGTACTCCGCTAAAGCTAAAACATAAGGATAATTATAAACCTTAATAGGTAGTTCCGGCTATATAAAAAGGTTAACGCTATTACTCCTTTAGTAAAAGCCTTTATAAAAAATCCGGATAAAATAAACTTTACTAAAGACTTTTTATAAAAAGATCTTATAGTAAACTATAAGCTTAAAATCGGCCGAACTAAAGGCTTGCTTAAACTTACTACTAATAAAAGCGTCTGGATTTACGCTAAGGACTTAAAATATATATTAAAAGTTTAAGATATCTTTTAATCGTTTCTTTGCCTTTAAAGGGATAAGGAAGTAGTATATATAGATAAATTTAAATATATACGTATTCCTTTAATAAAAGGATAGTAATAATAATAAGTTATATTAAGATTATACTTATTAAGTAATAAAGATAAGAAGGTAGTAAATATAATCTTTAGCTAGCTAACCGCGTAAGGCTAATTAAAACGAGTTTATAAGCTAACTTTATTTATAGCGCTAGTATTCGTAGTATAGAAAAGAGTAAATAAAAAAGAAAAGAGATAAGTAGTTATAGACTTATAAGAGATTAACGCTATTATTACTTTAAACGCTTACTTAATGCCCCTTTAAAGCGATATAATTAAATGCTTTTAAGGAAAGAAGTTTATTAATATAGTAAACGCACGATCGTTTTTTTACTAGTTCTTAGTTTATTAAGACTACTAAAAAAGGTTTACGGTTATAAGCTATCGCGGGCTAAAAGGATTATTAGTAATACTTATAAGCTTTAAGAACTCCTTAGTATACGTTTAAAGATTTATTAATAACGTCTTTTATAAATACTAAAAATATACGGCGGCTTATATTAATAATATTATAATTTACTTTAATATAACTAAAAAATACCTTTTATATTTTAAGGCTATATTCCGCGCTTTTTACAACTATAATATTACCTTATTTAAACTAAGGTCCTTCTTAGCGTACCTATTTATATACCTCCTTAGATTTAAGGTAAACGCTATCGGCTTAATAAATATAAACGAAAATATATAAGCTTTAAAGAATATTACGTTTTTAAAGAACCTTTAATAGCTTAAGAAATAAATCGGCCTTACTAAGTAGCTATACTATATAGTCCCGTATTTTACTAAGGAAGTTAACGTCTTATAAAAACAAAAGATAAAGCTGCTTTAAGTAAGATAAGAAGAAGGAGTCCTTTTAAGGGGCTAAGGATAAGCTCGATATACCGTAAAAGCCGCTTTTTAGCTTACTTTAAAAAAAGAAAAGGCCTTTATAATTTTAATTAAGAAACTTACTAAGCCTTAAATAATTTACTACTTTAACCCCGCTTAATAACTATTTATTTATATCGATATATCTTAAAAATACGAAGTAGTAGTTATAGCTTTTTACTTAAAGAAAGGCACGGAATAAGATAAAAAGACGCTATTAGCCCGGACTAAGGTCTAGCTTATTATTTACTTAAGCCGCGCTCTTTAAGGCGAAGAACCTTAATACTAGCCTATAAAACTTAAAGTAGCCGGTTTAGTATAAGTAGTTTATAAGTTATATACTATAGTATTATCTATAAGAACGCTATAAGTAGTTATCTTTACTAACTATATAAGTACTTACGGAATTATATACTAAAATTCCTTATTTTCTATTAGTATAAAATCTAATAATAAGCTAGTCTTTATATCTTAATACTTAAGCTAATTCCTGCTTAAAGTATACTATATTTTAAGCGTTAAAAATATTATACCGGACGCTCTTTTACGTTTACTATACTAATATAATAAGCTAATATCCTTAAACTAAAAAGGGGAATTAAAACGTATTTAAGAAAACGAGATAATAAACTATATATTCCTTTATATAAAGGTATTAATCGAATTGCCGCTTTACTAAAAAAAATCGGTGGATATACGGAGGATATATAATAAGTAAAAATTATAGCGTAGCTTAGTAATAAGGATAGTATCCTTAAACTTTTATTCCTCCGGTTATAAGGGTTACTATACTTTATAAAGAACGATAAACGCCGGAGACTATATATCCTTAAGACTTACGCTAAAGAGATTATTAAAAACGTCTATACTAAATATTTTTATACCGGCCGCACTTATATATAGTAGGATTTATTTAAGAGCTTCTTAATCTTTTAGCTTAGTAAATATATAAATAAGGTTATAGATAGCTATAATACTTATTATTATAACTAAACTAATTAAAGTAAGATATTAAAGTAGCTTATCTTAATTTAAAGCCCGCCGGTTTTATACTATATAATAGTAATAGACTTTATTATTAAGCTTTTAGTAGTTTAAGCTAAATAATCCTTATAAAAAATCCTATAAAGAACTTTTTTAATACTTTATTAACTATAACTAATAAATTCTTAAAAATATATCTCTTTATCCTAAGCAATAATTAGTTTATAGCGGAAGACTAAGTATAAGTATAATATACTAAGCTACTCTACGCTAATTAAAGGATTTTAAAAAAGATAATCTTTAACTAAGATATAAAGTTTACCTTAGTATTTTAACGGACCTTATAGTAAGCCTTTAAATCAAAGCTTTTTATATTTACCGCTTAGTACCCTTAAACTAACGGCTTATTAAAAAGGCGAAACTAAACTATAAAAATCGCGCTATAATTCTTTACTGCCGATTTCCTAAACTTTTACTAAACTAATATACTAATTGTCTTTTAGTTTAGCCTTAATAATTCCTTCTCCTTAGTAATATATATAGCCCTTAATAAGCTTATTATAAGAATAAGAATAAATAACGGCCTCCGGTTCCTTAATAACTACTTATACTTATAAAACTAAAAGGTCTTATAAGAAAAAGCTAAGTTAGCTATCGCTTACGCTTAAGCCGCTATAAAGAATAGATATAATAAGAAATACCGCTAACTAAAATTTAAGCTTAGCGATTAAGTCTAGCTATAGCTTAGTAAAGGCTACTATATTATAAATAGTAAACTAGCAAAGCTTTAAAAAAAATATACTAAGCCGTTTAAAGTTACTACTAAAGTAAGATAGCTTATATACCGGTTAGATATAAAAAGGTCTTTTAATTTCTATTTAGTTGTTTTAATAGCATAACTATGCTTAGTAAATAAGCTAGCTATATACTTAAGCTTAGTTTAAAATAAAAGGATACTTTACTTAAATAAGTAAGAAGTAAAACGAATCTTATAAAGCTATATAATAAAAAAAGGCAGCGGAAAGCTAAAAAAGGAGTTCCTTATAGCTTAAAAAGGCTAGCTAAGTAGCTATAACTTATAAGTAAACGAAAAAGCGGTTTTCTTACTAAATATTATAAAAGCCTTTAAAAAAGCATAAAATAAGTTAGCTACTTAAGTAGTTTAAATAAAAACATAACGCGCGGCTTTTATAACTTAATATAAAACTCTTTAACTAAGAGAATTAAGCGGTTAAGCTTAAGCATAAGACTTAAAAGCTACTATAAGTTATAAGAAACTATAACTTATAATACTTAAGGTAATTAGTTATTTTAATAATAATATATCGCCGTTTACTTTAAGTAATAAGGCTTTTTTAGCTTTATAGTATACTTATTTAAATTTTCTTTACTACTTACTTTCTCTTTTTTCCTTTCTTCTTTTTATAACTATATTTCCTTTTACTACTAGCTATAGCCCGCTATACCTTGCTTACTTTTATATATATAACTTTCTTTACTTTAAGCTTATAATCTTTATACTCTTATTTTAAGTCTCTTTATCGTTTAACGTCTTTTATACTTAAAACTAACTATTTTATAATTACTTCTTTAGCCTACTCTCTTATAAGCCTTTATACCTTTAATATAAAGGATATAAGCGGGCGCTTAAGCTTTATAAAAATAAAGCGGCTATTCTTTATAGCTTTAAGTCCTTTAATAAAAGTTAGAACTTTAATATTTAAGCTTCTATATAAACTTATATTGCTTTTTATAACCGCGCTTAAGCTAATAAATTTAACCTAAATTATAGTACTATGAAAGACGGCTTATACTACCCTCTTTAAATACTTAACTTAAACGACTTACCTCTTAGCCTTATACTATAGCGTGGTTTAAATAGCTAGTTTCGCAGTAACTTAGCTATACCTCCTGCTTAGCTTTTACTATCTAAAAGCCCTTACTACCTATATATTTTTTTAAGTATAGCCGGAAATCTTTATTAGCGGAATAACGAGCTAATACTTAACGCCTTAAAGTTAACTAACCTCGCTATAGTCTTAAGATTTATAATAGCCGCTATAGCTAGTAAAAACCCGCTTTAGCTAAATAACTAAAACTATATCTACGCCGTCCTTAATTATATATTTAAGGCTTAGCTTAATTAGTTTATAGCTAGGTTTATAGCGGCGTCTTAAGCTATTATAGCTAAAACTTTATCTTACTTTATATATAGTTTAGCCCGCGCTATAAAATCCCTTTCTTAGCTTATAGCCGCTATAAGCTTTAAAGACCCGTTTAGTCTTACTTAGTAAACGCTTTTTTTACCTACCGCTATACTTAGCTTAGCTATATAAAGGCGTATAAGTACCTTATTATAATCTATCCGCCGTCTTTCCTTAATTAAAAGAGATAGTAATAATTAGCCTTATAATATATTCCGCCGCTTAATTTTATAAAAGCCGTTAGTAATAACTAATATAATCCTTAATAAGCCCGGCTTCGCGGGCTTATACTTTAGTAATAAGACTATAATAATTAAAAGTTTCCGCCTAGCTATAAACTATACTAAGTTTTACTTTTAAGCCTATAAAGAGTCTAAATATAACTTAACTTTAACTTAAATAATAAAATTCTTTAGCTTTAATATCTGCTTTATTAGCCGTACCGACTATGCGCTTTATATTCTCGCCTTTAAGGCCCCTTTTATAAAGGGATTTTTTAAGATTATTAAGTATATTTAAAACTTTAAAAGTAAGGAGTTAAGCATTAAAGCTATTAAGGACCTTATTACTTACTTTAAAGCGGGAATATAAACGTTTAATACCTTAGTGCTAACTATACCTATTAATATTAGCGGGACGGCTTACCCTTACCTTAATACTTTCTTAGTAGCTAAACGCGCGTTTGTTAGCGGAAAGGTATAAGTAATAGCGCTATATAAAAAGAATAATAAGTTAAAAGGCTTAGTAATAAAAGGTAGGGGATAACTATAATAGCAGTAGTAAGTAAAATATAATATCTTGCTTATAAGCGGCTTATAAGGCTAGTAAGTAATATAAGAAATTTAGCAAAGGATTAAAAAATAGCGTAAAAGGTAAGGAAGATAATAATATAAAATAAGGCCTAAATAAAGCTAGTCTTTTATAATATATCTTATTAAGGAATTTAAATATTCCTTAGCGCGGAGACTTTTTACTACCCAATAAGTGCTTAGACGCACGCTTTAAAAGAGAGTTAAAAAGCCTTACTATAGGTTTTAGCTAAATACGCTAATCGCCTTAATAAAAATAAAAACATATAACTAAATAAAAAGTAAGGATTTATAATAAAAGCCGCTTACTAACTATCTTAAGCTACTTAGCTATTATTAGCTTAATAGGCTAAAAAAACTATTAAAAGGATAAGGATAGCGTACTATTAATATAGCGTAAAGATATTATTATAAAGCTATTACTTAGCGCCCTTTTTACTTTATTTTTACTTTAAACTAATAAGGATATTAGCTTTTCTTTTTTACTTAAAGGAGTTATTATAAAATCTAAATAGCTATGCTTAAACTCCTTAATTTACTTTTAAGGAGCCTTATAAAACCTTATAATAAGAATGCTTAAAGCATATACTATAAAAGCTCGCTTAAGGAGATACGATAAATATTACTAATTAGACCTTATTAAGGTTTTTAAAATATAACTATAAAGGCTTAAAAGCTTACTTAACTATAGTTTATAACGTTTTTAACTATAAAAGATACTATAAAAACTATTAAGCGGATTCCGCTAGTATCTTTAAGGGATATTTAAGGATTTCCACGAAATATCTTAACTATAGTTTAACCCGATTTTAACTATAAAAGCACCTTTAAAAATATAGGATAAACTTTACCGCAATTTTTAAAAGATATTAAAAGATATTTAAAGGATTTTTTTAACTATAGTCTATAGTGTTTTTAATTAAGCTTATACTTAGTTTATTAAGCGATTTTATAAGGATATTTACGGTTTATTTATATACTAACGATAAATAAAAGGATAGTATAGTTAAAAATCCTAAAAATTAGCTTAAAAAGCTAAGTATAAAGTAGCTAGCTATGCTTTAAAGAATAAATAAGCTTTTTACTATTTTTAAACCCTTATATACGTTTATATATAGTAATTAGTTTATTATACTAGCTTAACTAATAGTAATAAGTCCGTAGTACCGGCCTTAACTAGCGGTAAATAGTCCGTAGTACTAGCTTTAACTAGTAGTAATTAGTCCGCGCCCTATCCCCTTATCCTTACGCCGTAAGGCGTAGTAATAAAGTAAAAACCGCTAGTTATAAGTAATAACTATTAAAGTAAAAACCGCTAGTTATAAGTAATAACTATTAAAGTAAATACTAATAGTTATAAAGAGAGATAATATAGCTTAATAGTTAAAGATAGCTAGTATTAGCTATAAGCGGTATAAGTTAAATACGCTTATATTTAGCTTAAGCTAGCTTTAGCTAATAATAAGATTAGTATTAAATAGATTAATTAATACTTTATATAATTAACTAATACTTTATATAAAGCTAAGGTAAAAGGCCTCCTTTTAAAAAGAAAAAACTTTTATAAAAGGTTTTAAAATAAGGATATTTAGTTTTATAAGCTAGTTATAAGTAATAAAGTATATATTACTTATAACTAGTAATAAAAATAGTATAAGCTATTTTTATTAGCTTAAAAAGTCGTTTAATAACCTTATAAGTTATATAAAGTATAAGTTATAGATTAGTATATAAAAGTATATAAAAGTAAATAAAAGGAAAGCCTTTTAATAGCCTTAAAAAGGTATAAAAGGAGGTCCTTCCTTTTTTTTCCCTTAACCTTTTTTTTGCTAGTTTTAACCTAAGAAATCCGTATAATAAAATACCCTTACTTTATTTAGTTTAGTAATTAGCACTAAGTCTTTTTCTCCTTTTCCGGCTAGTAAATTTAAATTAAATAAATTACGCTTTATTACTTAGCGTAAAAGAAATGCTAAAGGTTTTATAATATAAAACTAACTTATAAGAATCTTTACGAACTTAATAGCTTTAATTAAAAATACTTAGTATTTATATACTTAGTAAGTTCTTTAAGCTATTAAGTAAGAGAAAGGTATTTATTATAATTATGTTTATTTAATTATAATAAATAAAAGAAAAATATTTACTTTTACGATATTATAGCCGACTAACTAGCTATAAGCTAGTTTAAAGTATTTAAAGCTTTCTTATCCTCTTATAAGCTTTATAGATAGTAGTTTTATTTTAAAGATTAAAGCACCTAAACTTTATACTAAAGAATTAGCTAAGCTATAAAAGTTTATTACCTCTCTTAAAGCTTATTTTTAGTTTTATCTTATTATAATAAATTAAAAAGTAGTAAAGGTTATATTTATATTTAGTTGCTTATAAAGCTTAGTAGCAATATATTTTAAACCAATTCTTAAGGACTATATAGATAATACTCTTAAAGATAGGAATTCCGAGATTAAGAATATTTTTAAGAATTTCGATAACTTTAAAGAAGCTCTATAAAAAACGTTCGGAATTATAAATAAGTAACGATTAATAAAGCATAAATTAAGAAGCCTTAAGTAAGTTATATCTTTATTAGCTTACGTAGCTTAATTTCGGTAAATAACTTTTAAGCTAAAATAAAAAGATAATGCCCTTATAGCGACTTTTTATAAAGGTTTTAAAAAAGAAGTTAAAGACGAAATCTACCGCTTAAATAGGCTAAAGACGCTATTAAACTATATTAGTTTAGCGGTCGAAATAGACAATAAGTAGTATAAACGCCGGTAGTAAAAAAAGCACTGTTTAACTCTTAGCGGGGTTATAAAAAAAACAATAAAAAGTAATAGCGCGACTTAAGTAACGTAATAAACTTAAATACCCTTAAAGCGAGCCCGCTATAGCCTATTAAGAAAGCTATTTAATGCTTTAACTATATAAAGGAAGGCTATATTATAAGAGATTATATTAAAAAGAGAAATTCCTTTAAAGGAAGGAATATACTTATTTATAAAAATAATGCCCTCTTAGCTTATAATCTATAATATACTTTACTATTACCTTTAATTAAGGATATTAAAGAAATTAACGCTAAGCTTATTATATTAACCTTTAGTCTGTTTAAGACTAGTTTGCTTATAAAAGGTCTTTATAAAAAAGAACTTAATAAAAAGATAAAAATAAAAGCTAAAAGCTTAAACGACTAGTAAAGGAATGCTTTTAAGACTAAGGATAATTATAAGTATAAAACTTCTTTATAAACTATGTTTAAAGATAATAAAAACGCTCCTTATTTTAATATAAATATTATACCTTTAAATACGGAAGATAATAATAGTAATAATCTTAAAGACCTTGAATTTAATAAAATATATAAAGAGCCTTCTTTTAGGAAAAAGGATAGTAATAGGCGTTATACTTCTTTTATAAAATATCTTAATATAGTTATTACTATTAAAGATAAGGCGTATAAGTAGTTATTTTAGACTAAATACTATAAAAACGACTACCTTATATATCTCTAAAATAAGTTAAGAAGCGGATAGTTTCTTAAACTAATAAAAACTTTTAACAAACCCGCTATAACGATAAAGAAACTTACTATTAATACTAAGGTTTTTATAGAAAGCTTTAAAGAGGATATTAAAGCTAATAAAGAGGAACTTATATAAGAAAAACACCAATAACCGGATTAAAATCGAATAACTTTTACTCTTTAAGTAGTATAACAAAATAACTATCGAAAACCTTTAAAACGGTAACTTAGCTTTAATAAAGAAGATAATTAAGCTAAAAGAAGATTATATATCTCTTTTTATATATATTATTAATCTAATTAAAGATAAAGATAATCTTAAGAAAAAGAATAATAAGTTAGCTAATAAGCTTAAAGAAGATATAAAATTCCTTAACTTAGCAATTAAAGATATGTTTAAACGATATAGTAAGTATTTTAAGATAAATTATAATCTTTATAATAAGACTTATAATTTAAATATGCTTTTAAAAGTAAAGAGATTCTTAAAAGAAATACTTAAGAATTAGCTTAAAGCTAAGTAAGAAGAAATTAACGACTAAAAGCAATAAAAAGAAATCGATCGTAACAAAGGTGTTAATATTATTAGTAAAGTAGTTAAGAACTATAAAGCTAGTAAAGATTTAGTTTTTATAGCTATTAAGAAGCTTAGTAACTTTAATAAATTAATTTTATAGAAAGAATAAAGATTTACTAAAAAGTTAGTCGATAAAGTAAAAAACTAATAAGCTTAAGAATAATAAGGCTATTTCTTAGTAAAAAAAACTTACTTATATTAAATAATAATTCTTAAAGTATAAAAATAACCCTTTTATTAAAGTTAAGAGGATATCGCCTTAATATATTAGTAAATTACGGTACGATAAGTAGCTATATTTTCCTTATAACCGTAAATTATTTAAAATTACATTATAGAAAAAAAAACAAGCTTTATATACTTCTTTTAGTAAAAGAATTACTCTTTAAGTATAATAATAGTAAGATTATACTAAAGACTAATTCTTTTAAGTATACGATTAACATTTATAACTTTAAAGATTCCTTTAACGTTTTAGCTATTAGCTATAATATTATATTAAGACTACCCTTTTTACGGAAATATAATCTTATTATAGATTAGGATAAAGGCCTTTTAAGGTTTAAAGATACTACTTTAAATACTCCTCTTTATAGTTTAATAAAGGATAACTTTAAAACGAAACCCTAAAATATTTTAAATATAGCAATACTTAATAATAACTATATAAAGAATAGTAATAATAAAGACTATAAAGCTTCTTATATAAATATAAATATCGTATTAATAGATATCGTTATAAAGAACGATGAAACGACTAGTACGACTAAAGATAATATAACTACGACTAGTATAATATAAGCGAAAACGATGCTAAACCTTAATAAAGATACTAAAAGCCTTAAAAATAATTATAAAGCTACTTATAATTTATTTAAAGAAAATCTATAAAATACTTTAAAGGATATTAAGTAATAATACCTTAAGTAAAAAGATAAGATTAAGAAAAACCGGAATAAGAAAAAGATTAAGAATAAGATATATAAGAATAGCTTATAGTATTTAAAAGGTACTATTAATTTAAAATACCTTAAAGAGCGAATATAGTATATAAGACGTTTAAAGGGTACTATTAACTTAGAATACCTTAAAGATCGTTATTTAAAAATACTTAGAAATATACTAAAAAGATATTTCGATATATTTACGCTGTTACTTAAAGATAGGCTACTGCTATAAAATAGTTAAGATTACGAAATTAAGTTAAAAAAAGGCTTAAAGCCTAGATTTTATAAGATATATAACTTAAATAAGAAGTATTTAAAGTTATTAAAAGAATATATCGATAAAAACCTATAAAAAGGGTATATTAAAAAGTCTAAATTAAAATATAAAGCTCTTATACTATTTACTCCGAAGAATAGTAAAAATAAAGAAAAAACTTAACTTTATATTAATTTTATAGAGATAAATAATAATATAATGAAGGACCGGACTTTATTACCTTTTATAAGCAAAAAAAGAAATAGATTAGCTAATAAGCAGTAGTATACTAAGGTTAACCTTAAATCTACTTATAGCTAAATACGTATTAAAGAAAGAAATAAATTTAAAATAGCTTTTAGAACGCAATATAGACTTTATAAAGTTTTAGTTATGCCTTTAAGATTAACTAATATACTAGCAACCTTTTATAAAAGAATTAATAGTATATTAAATCTTTATTTAGACCGTTTCTATATAGCTTATTTAAATAATATTATTATATACTTTAATACGCTAAAGTAATATTATAAGGAAGTTAATATAGTGCTAAAAGCGTTAAGAAAAGCTAGCTTATATATTTTACTAGAGAAATATAGCTTTTATATAAAAAAAGTAAAATTCTTAAGGTATGTAATTACTTCTTTTTATATAAAGATAGACCTTTAAAAGATTTCTATAATTAAAGATTAGCTAATTCCTATAAATATTAAGGAAATTTAAAGCTTTATAAGATATATAAATTATTATAAGAAGTTTATATCGGACTTTTTTAAGATAATTATACTAATATTATTAGTATTAAAAAAAGCTAAAACAGACCCTTTTAAGTAAAACTTTAAAGCAAACAAAGCTTTTAAAAAGATTAAAAGATTACTTATAAAAGAACCTATATTAAATACTTATAATATAAAGAAGCCGTTAAAATTAAAAACGGATACTTTTAATTTTATATTAAGCGCTTAGTTAAGCTAGCGCGATAAAAACAATATTCTTAAACTTATAGCGTTTTTTTTTAAAGAAGCTAGTAAGTATAGAGATTTATTACTTAATTTATAATAAAGAATTCTTAGCTATTATATATACTTTTAAAGAATTTCAGTATTATATTTTAAAGAATAAATAGAAACTTAAGGTTTATATAGATTATAAGAATATTAGTTATTTTACTACGACGTAGTAGTTAAATGCTAAGTAAATAAGATAAGCTAAATTTCTTTTAGAATTTAATTATAAGATTATTTATAAAAAAAGGTTTTAAGAATAACTAAGATAATATAATTAGCTTATAATTAAACCTTAATAGTATAAAAAGCCCTATAAAAAGACCTTATTATTTTTAAATAATAATAGTAATTTAAGGTTAAAAACATTATATATACTATTTAATATATAAGGAGATCTTACCACTTTAAAATTACTTACGAATTCTTATAAAAACCTAGATAAGAAAGATATAAGAATCTTAAGTAAGAGGGAAAAATAGCGTTTTATAAGAATAAGCTATTTCTTACTTAAAAGACTAAGAAAATAGTTATAATAGATTTTTATTCGCACCCTTTATACGGATATTAAGGTATTATAAAAATATAGAATAGGATTAAAAACTATTATAATACCTATAACCTTTATAAGAAAATCTAAGGAGTTATTAAGTTATATAAAATATATAATAAAAGTAAGGCTATATAATATAAGCCTTATAATAACTTAATTTCTTTAAAAGTTCTTTTAAGACCTTAAGACTTTATAGTCTTAGACTTTATTATAAAATTATTAAAGTCTATAGATCTTATAACTAATATAAAATATAATTCTATTTTAATTATAGTTAATTATCTTATAAAGTATAGCTATTTTATTTTAACGTATAAAGCTATAGATATAAAAAGGTTATCTTATACTTTTATAATATATATTATAGCTAATCGAGGACTTTTAAGTTTAATTATTTTAAATAAGGATTAAAAATTTATCTTAAATTTCTAATAAGTTTTAACGTAAGCCTTAAGTATAAAGTATATATTATTTACTGCTTTTTACCTTATTATAAATAGAATAATAAAATAATTAAATTAAACGCTTAAGTAATATCTTAAAGGCTATATAAATTATTAGTAAGATAATTAGCTTTTTTAATTGCTTATAGTATAGTTAGCGTATAATACCTCTTATTTTAAGCTTATTAAGAATACTCCGGTATTCGCGAATTATAGTTTTACCCTTAAAGCCTATAGGTCTTTTTTACTTAAAGAAGTTATAGCTAAAAAAGCTATATTAAACTCTAAGTAGGTAATTAGCTTATACGGATTTATAAAATCAGAATTAAAATCTATTATTAAGAAGATATCGTATTATTACGATTAAAGATAGTTTTTAAAACCTTTTTTATTTAAAGGCAATAAAGTATATCTTTTAATAAGGAATCTTAGGACTAATAAACTTAATAAGTCTTTATATTATAAAAAGATAAGACCTTTTAAAGTTATAATAAAAATAGAAAAAGTTAATTATAAGTTAAAACTTTAAACTAGTTTACTTATATACCCTATTTTTTATATATCTTTACTAAAGCTAACTTAATAAAAAGCTAAAGTAATAAGAGAGCTAGACTTAAAAAAATTAAAAAGAGCGAATATATAATAAACGCTATACTCGCTAAGAAGATAGAAAATTAAGAATACTTTTATTTAGTAAAGTAAAAAGACAATCTTAGTTTAAATAATACCTAAAAACCTATAAAGCACTTAAGAAATGTTTTAAGAAAAGTTAAGAATTTTAATTAATAAAACCCTTAAGAGGAAGTATTAGCTTCTTTAAGCTAGGATTTCTTTACTATCTTAAATAGTAAAAGTAAAAGGAAATCTAAATAAGATTTTTCTTTAAAAAGGATCTATAAAGATAAAAGATTAGGATTTTCTTTAAAGAATTTTTAAAGTTACTCTCTTTAAAGTAGGATTTCTTTACATATTTTAAGTAGTTTCTTAAAGGTTAAAAAGTAACTTATAAAAAAACCGTTTATCTTTTTAAATTTAAAAAGACCTTAAAGAAAGGAATATATAACGGAAACCTTATTCTATTAATAATCTTAAGTACTAAAAGTACTAATATTAAGTAAAGTAAATACCGCTAAATATAAAGGAGTAATTAATAAAGTAAATACTACTAGTTATAAGTTATAACTATTAAAGTAAATACCGGTAGTTATAAGGAGAGACGATATAGCTTAATAGTTAAAGACGGCTAGTATTAGCTATAAGTAGTATAAGTTAAATACGCTTATATTTAGCTTAAGCTAGCTTCGGCTAGTAATAAGATTAGTATTAAATAGATTAACTAATACCTTATATAATCGACTAATACCTTATAAAAAGCTAAGGTAAGAGGCCTCCTTTTAAAAAAAGATAGAATCTCGTAAAAGGTTTTAAGATAAGGATATTTAGTCTTTTAAGCTAGTTATAAGTAATAAAGCGTATATTACTTATAACTAATAATAAAGATAGCGTAAAATATTTTTATTAGCTTAAGAAGTAGTTTAATAACTTTATAAGTTATATAAAGTATAAGTTATAAATTAGCATATAAAAGCATATAAAAGTATATAAAAGGAAAGCCTTTTAGTAGCTTTAAAAAGGTATAAAAGAAGGTCTTTACTCCTCCTTCCTTTAACTTCTTTTTTTTCTTTTTTTTTTAGCTAGTTTTAACCTAAGAAATCCGTATAATAAGATACCTTTACTTTATTTAGTTTAGTAATTAGCACTAAGTCTTCTTCCCCCTTTCTAGCTATTAAATTTAAATTAAATAAACTACGCCTTATTACTTAGCGTAAAAATAACGCTAAGGGTTTTATAATAACGCGGCTTAATACTTATTAGTTTATAAAAAAGTTATGTTTTTTTTATAAAAGCTATAAAAGTACTATAAAGCCTTAATATAAAGCGGGATAAAAGTATAATAATAATTTATAAACTTAAAAAAACTTTAAACGCTTTTTATATTTTTAGCGCTTATTATATTTAAATAGCTTAAATCTTCTTTAAGTTATATTAAACCTTACTTTTAGTTTATATAATAAAACTTAAGTACTTTACTTTTTTTATTATAAAGTTATATTTTTATAGGTTTAGTATAAGGCTTACTCTTTATAGTTTTTTTAGTATCTTTACTACTTGATTTTAATAGTCGTAAAGCGACCTTAATAAGTAAATTAAAACGTTGTTTATATACGCTATAATAAACTTATAAAGGTAATCTTTTAAGACTTAGTTAATATAGCGTTAAAAGGTAGCTAGTATTTTTATAAAGCTAAATAAGTATACTTATTACTTAAATAGTTTAAACTTTATTTAAAAAGCTATTTTAAACTAATAGCTTTTTACGATTTTAATTTTATAAAACGCTATAATAACGTTAAGTTTTATAAACTAATATACTTTTATTAATATCCTTAGCGTTTTTATAATTAATAGTAATATATATTAATCCCTTTTTATAATTATATTTAAAGCTTAATAATTATAATAAAGGTATAAGTAGTTATTAGCTTTCTTAATAAATAATACTAACGCTATAGTTAATAAGCTATGAAAGTAAATAAGGTTTGCTTTTAATAACTTATTTAAAGTTTTTTAAAGAATAAGAAGTTCTTTTTTTAATATATTATAAAGGGGCCTTTATAATAATAGCGGTTCTTTACTATCTTTATTTAAAGTAAGGTAAATCTTATAGTTTATACGTTATTAAAATAAAGGCTACTTAAGCGCTTTTATAAGTACGAAAAGGTTTAAGTAAGCTTATAATACTTAAGCTAAGATATAGTTTACTAAGTTAATAAGCGTTTTTAGCTAAAAAGCTATTTTTATGTCCTTTATTATAACTACTTTAATATTAAGCGCTTAACGCTACCTTTAATTATTTTAAGCCCTTTTTTATTAACACTTTACTATAAAGATAAAGGCGCTTATTAGCTTTACTTTTAAAATATTTACGATCTTTATAGCTTTTTTTAACTTTTAAAGGCCGATTTAAATCCCCGCTTTTTTATACTAAATCCGGTCCCCCTTAATATTATAAACTACCTTATTTTTCTTTATTTATAGTCTCCTTAAAAAGATATTATAACTTAACTTTAATATTATATAAGTAAATATATCTTTTTAGTGCTTATTAATCTTAATTTTAAACGCTATCGTCTCTTTTACTTCAAGCGTTAATATATCTTTTAAAAAAAGTAATAATAGCCTCCTTATCTTATTTACAAAAGGTATTTATAACTTCGTTATTACCCCCTTACTTATTATAATATAATAGTTATAGCTTATATTTATAAGTATATTAAGCCCCTTTTTCTTATTAATACTAACTTTAAGTAGTATTAAGTTTAGTATAAAGTACTTTTTTATTAACTTTTAAGCTATTTACTATTTTTCTTTTTTCTTTAATACTTAACTTTATATAAAGGTTCCTTTTTTCTTAAGTTAAAATCTACTTTAATTACCTCTTTAGCTATAGCTATAGCTACTTATTAAGTTCTTTTTTTTCTTTTTATAAAAGTAAATAATATATCTTATTATCTTATAAGTAAAATACTTTTATATATTAAGCCGGCTTTATCCTCCTTTTAGCTAAGTTATAGTATTAATTTTACTTATTAAAGTATTGTCTTTTAAGTCTTTTTAGTCTTAAGTCGCCCCCCTTATTACTTTTTTTTAGCTTTAAAATAGCTACTTAGTTTATTAAACCCTTTTTAGCTTTATTATAATTTACGCTACTTAATTAATATACGCTAAAAAGCTTAAGGTTAAAAGGTTAACTATTATAAGTACCTTCCTAAAGTAAAGGCTTAAAGCGCTTTTTAAAAATACGATTTATATCTTATATAGCTATAACCCTCTTTTTACTTTAAAGAGTTTTTATTTAAACTTAAAGAAAAATACTATAAATATTTTGTTCTCGCCTTATTAAATTATATAAATAGCCGCTACAACTTATAATTAATATTAATATTAAGGTAAATTAAATTAAAGTACTTAAGGAATTTTTATTAATTATAACTTTAATCTATACTAATATTATAATAAGTCGTTATAATTTACTATAACCTTATATTTAAGTAGTTATAAATTAAGTAAAAACCCTTTTTTAAGCTTAAAAAGAAATCTTAATTGATTTTATATTTCTTTTATATATATTATACTTAAAGTATAAAGTAGCGATACTAGCTATTAAACTTTCTTAGTACTAAAAGTAGTTTCCGCTAATCTTTTTTCTTTATTGCTTCTTTTTTTATTATAAGTATTATAGCTTATTATTATATTATAAAATAGTATTAAGCTATTAATTCATAAGCTAGCCCCTTCTTATATATATATCTTTACTATCTTTTTTAGCTTTTATATTAAGGCTTTAAATTAGCTTATTAACTATTAAACTTACTATTAGCTTATTAAAACTTAGTAGCTTATTTTAATAGCCTTTACTTATAATAAGAAAATCGCTTATTTAACTTTAGTTTAAACATTAGCCTCTTTTAGCCTTTTTTCTTATTTTCTTTAAGTATAGCCTTTTTATACTAAGTAGCTTGTTTATTTATATTATATTATTATTAATAAGTTATTTTTTAAGTTATATAACCTTATTTAAAAGGAGCTTTAAATATATTAAAAGCTTATATATAATTAGTTTAGTAATATATAGCTAAAGAATTATTTATTTAAAGCTAAGGAAGAAAGGGGAAATCTTTATTTAAGCTATATAGCTTTTTACTTTATAAAAGTTGCTTAAATAACCTATACTTAAGTTAAGTTTAAGTTAAAGTTAAGCTAAGTTTAAGTAAAGTTTTATATAACTTTAGCTATATATTAGCCTAACTTTAAGTTGTTTACTATAATATAACTATAGTTCTTTTTATAATATAGCTTATAATATATATATACCTTTTAGTTTTATATTTAAGATTATTATAATATATATCTTTTAAAAGATATTATAGACCTTAGTTTTAAAAGGTATATAAAATAGCTATTTATTAATATTATTTAGTTTAATACTTTTTTTCTTAAAGTACTAATTGTTAATAAAGTTAGCTAGTAATATTAGCGCGTAATTAATGTTTAATAGCTTTAATATAATACTACTAATAATAATTTTTATTATGCTTATAGCTTTTACTTATAGCGGGCTACTATTTAATAATATTATTAAGAAAAGATTAATAGCCTTTATATTAATAAGCTATTTTAAGTCGTTAAAGTAATAAGTAGCGTATTTAAAGTTTATAATAGCTTTATCTTAAACGGGCTTCTATTTATTTATAACTACTTTGCTTAAAAGGTAGCTATTAAATTTACTACTAGCCGTTATAATAGCTATATTACTTATCTTATTCCCCTTATTATTTCTTATATTCTTAGCGGCTTAAAATACTTTTTAAAAATTTAAGGCTTTATTAAAATACTTAGTTTTATAGTCCGGCTCTTTATATATAACTTTTTTAGCTTAATATAATATCTATACTTTAAGACAATAATCGTTTTAAAAGTATTATATTTCTTACTTAATTTACTAAAGCTAGTATTTTTATTAAAGTCTTCTTTAAGGCTTTTAATACTGCTTTTACTATTATTACCGGGGCCCTTAATTTTATTAAAGGCCGTATTAGTTAAAGCCTCCGATTTCTTAGCTCTTATAACTCTTATAAGCTATTTATATAGCTTATTTTTCGCGATAATATTTCCTAGTTATTAAATATAAGTCTAGTTACTATACTAATTAAGACGTTACTTTTAAATACCTTTAAGGGCTATAATTATAAAAAGTTATTTTAGTAAACCTTTCTTTACCGCAATAAGCTAATCTTAATATTAATATAGCTTCTTTATAAACTCCTTTATATTAGCAAACTTTTTTAAGTTAAGGGCTATAAATTCTATAAAGGTTATATAAAAAGCAACCTTTAAGACCTCTATTAAAAATACTTTAATTAAGTTTATTATTTATTTAGCAGTTATTTCCTTATCTTACTTATTATCTATAATTAGTTCCCTTATCTTTAAAGTAATACTTATAATAATACTATATAGTTATTTTATTATTAATTTTCTAAGCTATATACTTAAGGTTATCTTTAAAAGGCGGTATAATAATACTATTAATAAATCCTTTAAGGTTTTTTTCTCTTAAGGTAATAATAAGCTTTATTTTTTATAACTTATAAGTCTTTTATTCTTAAAGTCTATTTACTTTAGCCTTATACCTTTATTTTAAGGCTATAAAAGCTATTATATATTCTTAAGGTTTAAATCTACTAGTAGTAACTATCTTACTATACTAAGCTATTAGTATAATAAATCTTTTACCATTAATAATAAAGTATTACTATTTATACACACACATATCTCTATTCGTACACACGCCCCATTTCAAAAATACGTACCAGCGCCAGCCCTCCCCACCTATTTATACCGCGCCTACCTAGCAAGTACCCGTACCTTCCAAATGCCCGCCTACGCCCACAACTTCGCCCGCGGCACCGGCAGAGGGCCCGGATCAATTAACGGGCCCCGTTATGCGCGCATCTCGCGAGAGCTTTAAAGATGCGTTTTTTGAGCGAATTGAGCTATGGCCGAGAGCGCTGCGTGTAGGCTGCGTATAGGCTGCGTGTGTGGGCTGCGTGTATGGGCGCGGGCGGGCGCGGGCTCGGGCGCGGGCGGGCGCGGGCATTTAGAAGGTACGGGTACTTGCCAGGCGTGGGCACTACAAGTAGGCGGGGCGGGCTGGCGTTGGTACGTATCTTAAAAATGGGGCGTGTGTACGAATAGAGATATATGTGTGTACAAATAGTAATACTTTAATAATATAGCTATAAAGTAAGCTATCTAGCTATAAAGTCGTATTTTCTTTAAGCATATACGTTATATAGTTTACTTATTAAAAGCTATTAATTTATATTATTAATATAAGTAGCGATAGCTTAAGTATCTTTAGCTACTGCTTTTTTATATTAATCTTTTAAGGCTTATAGGTTAAAAAGTTAAGATAATTAAGATAATTAAGATAATTAAGGTAAAGAGGTTAAAAAAGCAATACGTAATGTATAAAGGCTATAACCTTTAAAAAAAGGAGCTTTAAAAAATAATAATAATAGCTAGCTAGCTAAGAAAAAGCAATATATATAAAAGGTGCCCTTATATATATATAACTAACCCTTATAAATAAAGGCTAAGGCTATACTTAAAGCTCTTATAGTAAAATAGGTATAAAGGCCTAGCTTATACACTCCTTATATTTATAATAATATATAACGCCTATTAAATTAATTAATAAGTACGTATAACGCTACTAAGCTACTACCTACTTAAATTTAGTATATAGTATCTACGACTTAATTAAGTATAAAATACCTATAGTCTATACCGCTATTGTTTATATATAACGCCTATTAAATTAACTAATAAGTACGTATAACGCCACTAAGCTACTACCTACTTAGATAAGGTATATAGTATCCACGACTTACTTAAGTACGAAATACCTATAAATAAAAGCAGTATAGACTATACAGTCTATGCCGTTATTATTTATAGGTATTTCGTACCTAGGTAGGTTATAGATACTATATACCCTATCTAAGTAGGTAGTGGCTTGGTGGCGTTATACGTACTTATTAGTTGATTTAATAGGCGTTACATATAAACAATAGCGGTACAGACTGTACAAATAATAACGGCACAGACTGTACATACAGTATATAGGTATCTCTGCTTTCGGTTGTTGAGAATCGTCGCGTCTCGTACAGTATGTACGCACGTGTACTACCACGCATGTATGTACGGATACTCTGGCCCAGGTACTTGGATGCTCAGTACCTACAAGTGAGGTATCTACCCGGGCCTCTGCAGGGAGCGGCGCGACATGCAGACGGGGAGCAGCGGAAGACATGGACGTCAGCGCCTCCGTGGGCGAGCACGAAAAGACCCTGGAGGGGTTGTCGTGCGTGCCCGGGCCGTGCGCCAGGGCACTGTCTGTCTACTACTGTAGGCGCATACTGGGGTAGGTACCGTGCGCGAACACAGGCGGGCAAGGGCAGTGTTTGTGCCTATCTGGGGCCTATGGGTAGGTAGGTACCTCCATGTGTAGATATCGGGTACTCACACCTGGTACGACGGGGGGGTGTTCATCCAGGCACGGCAAAGTCGTTGCTCCCCCCAGCTGGCCCTCCATTTTATCCATCTCCCATGCGGGGTCCCCCAGCTTGTCTCGAGACATGCCTTTATTTTCCTTTTCCCTCTCCCCCTTGTTTGCCTCTACGCGTCATCCTGCTTCTCCCTCCCCCCCCATCATAGAGAGAGCCCACGTCCCGTCCAATTTTACCCCCCCCCCTCCTTTTTCATGGTGCGCAGACTGTTCCGCGGCCGCTGTGGGAGGGGCGGAAAGAGTGACGGCCCCGACGCTGTCAAGGCTTGCCTTTCCTTCTTTCCCTCTCGCCGTTTCGCAGGCCAGTTGTTGCTTCTGCTGGCAAGGAGAGTCAAAGCGAGCCCAAAGAGGGGACGGGCGGGACGGGACGGAACGCCAAGCCCGCCCACCTTGTCTAATCATTGGACACGTCGAGGCCGTATCAGCCAGCCACCGCGCATGTATTCGTACATATTCGGACACTCGAGTACAAAGGCAACTGCGTAAATCTATTTCCATCCACTCACGCTCAAGTCCAAATGCCAGCGCACGGCCTTGTCCATCCATACCAAGCCAGGTACATGACTTGGATGTCTGATGGTGGACATGCTGGGCTCCCTGATTGGCGCATTCTCGTGCGTCCGTGTGTCTAATCGTATTCGTTTGACAGAGATGCAAGTGTGACACCTCCGTGGAACATCCTTCATGCTGTCTGGACCACCGCCTGAGTTCACGACGAGCAAAGAGACGACATGGGCAGCTCAATCAACCTCCGGGCGCCCGCCCGCTTGCCTTGTTGATGCGGCAGTCAGTCCTCGCTGTCGCCTACGTGGGAGCAGCTGTCTCCTTCTCCGTCTGGACGACATCAATCTCCAGCCCATCTGCGTCGATGGATAACCGCCTCCCCCTCGTCTAGGCATGGGGGCGCCGGGCCAACGGCGTCGGACAAGATAAAGCCGTTGGCGTCATCGGGGTACGTCTGGCCAGGGTCGTCGTCACCGAAGAGGCCCCCGCTTGGCCCCAGCAGCTTGGCCCCGGGCGCCATGAGCCTCGTGGTTCAGCTGCCGGACTCCTTTGGCGCCTCTTCTAGCCTCGAAGCCAAGCCGGCTGCATCAGAGTTTGGTTGCACCGTCCTGTCTTGACCGGAGCCCTGAGCAGGACAGGCATATTTTGGTCTCGTCCTTTTTCTTGGTTGTCTGTGCGACCAGTTGCAAGGGCTTTTGAAAAGAAAAGCCAGTCATGCGAAGGTTGAGGAAATAAAAAGTAAAAGGTGCCCGTTCGTTGACAACCATGGGAAGCGACAGCCCGTGAGCCGGGGCCTATACATACATACATAGTCTGTCTCCACCCCCGGCGAGAAAAGCAAAGACGAACAGAGAAGTCAACGGGCTCGCCTGACATGTGCGGTTCGGTCGGGCCGACAAACGAAGCTTGCCAACGTCCCGAGCCGGCAAACGGCGCCGCTCTCGTCTCGACAATGCCAACCGCCCCGACCGTTGGTTCATCTCCTGCTTGCAGGTGGGCAGGGGACGACTCGGACTCGAGACAATGAGGCATATTCCGCCGTATGTCCCTCCCGTCGACGACAAGCTCCACGCCTCTTTCAGCACATCACGGGCGATGCACGCCGCTGCATCGAGTAGGGCAGCGGCACGACCGAGGCTGACGAGGGTCGACCGTTTCGGTCCTGCTGCGCGCGCCTGTGTGCGTGTGTGTGGCAGTGGAAAGCTTACCTGTCCGGGGGAAGAGTGAGGACGGCTGTCTCGGACGCGTCGTGTGCTGTGACAGGGACAAGATGGAATCGTGCATGCAGTACCGAGTATGTACCTTGGATGGTGGAAATCTCGCGACCCCTCCGACGCGGGCCGATTCTCCGTCCAGGCAGGTGCTGCACGTGCGTGTGTAGTCGTACATACCTACCTAGGTAGGTATATACATATATATATACCTAGGTACATAGGTACAGAGTACTGTAGGTATTTCCACTACAACAGCATATCGGCAGCGATGATATGGAAAGAGCATCTACAGAGTACATACCTACGAATAGGCGGACGAAAGTGCTACAGACCTTGGATAGGAAGGTGTTGTAGAGTTACGCCTACAAGGTAGGTACCCTACGCTGGAGCAGCCAGAACTTGCACGAGGGATCGTCTTTACCTACCTGGTTACGCTTCAGCGGAAAGAGACTTCAATTCCTACCTGCCTACCTACTACATAGAGACCTTAGAAGACGCTTAGATACCCGCGCCATTGATGCCCCCCTATTGTGACTACCTGCCTGCCCCCAATGGCATCTTATACTGGTAACTCAACGATGCGTGGTCCCTATCTTCGGCTACATGCTACCTACCACCCTTGCCCAATGTTGCCAATTCGACACAGCATGTACAGTACAAGTATCATCCCAGGTATAATCCAGAGATCGTTTACAGCGCGGCCATCATCGCCCTACACTCTGTACAAAGTACATGCAAGCTCAACGCATATAGGTTCACAGACGCAGACAGGCTCCTCCTGTTGAAAAACCAGTCACCTCTGCTAAAAGTGGAGGCACCTCCGTTAGAGATGACTGGTATTCTGGTATATTTTCCACACCTCCCAAGCTCCCACAACTTCTGCAACATTGACTGTGACTGGACGCACCGTCCAGAATGTCCCTGCGGTGCCGGCGCCCAAACTCGCAGGCCCATGTTCCCGCACCATGTCGCTCTGCACTCCGTCTCGCACATGCGAGCGGTGGTACAGCGCCTGTGCGAGACGAGGCCTTTTCAACTCCAAAGCGTTACCTTGTACATATCTCACTCAGCCCTGCAGCTGTTGGCATGTGGGCCGGTGCATCGCCAGCTCGTACTCGCCGCTGCACAGGCGGTCGCCCAAGGCCGCGGCCGTCAACACGACATCGTTCATGCTGTACCCAGATCAAGCGTCCGCCCAAGCACTCGCCGCCCTGGCTTGCGAGCACGACATTACAACTGGGCGTTGGCGTCGCAAGGGCGGGGGCCAAGGAAAAAGGAAGCATAGCGCCGAGAGCTTATCAAGAACTGTTGCCTGGTGAGGGGAACGGATGCGCTACCAGATTCACCGCCGCCGCTCCGCCGTTTGTAGTGACGCTGGCCAATTCCCTGTACATACATACATGCAAAACCGCAGGATATAGCAATCCGGACCTGAGGCTCGGAACATTGACCAGTGAGCGTGTTTCCCCCCCCCCTATCCGCCCTTCCTAGAACGGCTTTCCGCTGTCTCAGAGCGCGGCACGGCAGTGAGAGTCGCTCTTGGAGGCTGGAACTAGTTATAACGTTCCGTCCGTCAAGGACAGGCCGCCTGCCCTGGGTACGCCGGCCACGCTAGACCCGGCCAGCTCCCATGACTTGCAGGCCCAGGGGCGCATGCACATTGAGTCCGCGGGTCAAGTACAAGTGCGGGCATGACTCTCCTTTTCCTTCTTGTTCTGCCGCCCCGGCCGTCGCTAGTGGTGTAGGGATTCATCAACTGTCGACGAGCTCCGCCGAGTCCAAGGGCAATTCTGACACCGAGTCTCGCCGTCAAGATCCCGCACACTGAATGGGCGCACTCAGGCTGACACTGCTGTCTTGCTTTGGCATTGCCACAGTAGCTTGCGAGACGGTAATTGGCCTTGAAGCGCGATTGGATGAGATGACGCTGGGAGGGGGTTGATCAGACACGGAACCGACTTAGATCGTCGGTCAGCGTTGTCAAGCAGCAATCAATCGGCAGACCGAGCGTCCCGATCCGCAGAATGGCCGATCTCGAGGTGCTCAGCGTCCAAGTTGCGTCTTGTGAGCCAGGGCCACGCCGAATGCTGCGCACGTAACTGAGCTGTCGCCGTCAAAGATTAAAGGGCCCGTCAGAGGCACGACTTGCCGGCACGTGCGTCCTTACCTAGCGGGGGACCCCCTGCCTTTCAACAGGCTGTCGGATAGGCTGTGAAAGAAATAGCGAAAAAATACCTGCAAAAAACTTTCAATAGAATTTGATCCCTAATGTGAGGATATTTGCGGTTCTTAACAGCCTCTTAAATTATGACAGATTTCATGGCAGAAAGGTTTACTGACGGCGTTTTTAGAAGGAACACACGATGAATATCCTCTTGCTATTTCTTTCACACCATTTTAGAACCTCTGGTAACATTTTGGCAGGCTGTTGAAAAAGGGGGACCACCTGTATGTACCTACAGGTAGTCATATACCGATCCAGGAATCTACCTAGCTAGGCACCTAGGGACCCTCGTAATTCTCTAAGTACCTATCTACTGCATATAGGCCCACGGGCGTAGTGCGTTGGACGCTGGGATAAGGTAGGCACTACCGACCAACTACCTAGGTAGTTAGGTAGGTAAGTACCTTAGCTCTGTGCGTGTGTACGGTGACGGATGTGCCAGAGCATATGACTGGGGAACAGTACTGTAGTATGTATGCAAGTGCCCAAGGGTTAGTATTTCCAGGTACCACCTAAATACTGCACCTACCAGTGGCAACCAAGACTTCTCACCCGTCGCTGCTTTCCGGCGGAAGTCTCTTCGCTTGCAGCACTGGACTGGCTCTGCCGACTGACTGGGTGCACGTGTAATTAAGGTATGGCGAAGTGATGATGCCAAGGCACCCCAACTTGACCCCGGTTCCTCGGTACGTACCTCTCTGGATAAAGATGGGCCGCCCCGGGAGGAGAAGAGCGGGCCGACGACGGACCATGTCCCTGGTGGGTGCTCAGAGCTTGGGATGTATGTACATACATACCTAGGTAGATCCCTAGGTATTTAGGCACATGCATGTCAACTTCTATAATCATGGTAAATGGTGAGAAGAGACTTATTTACACAGAGCAGCAACATTCGGTACTTGTCCGGTTTGCCCAGGAGGCATCATCTACTGTTCTCCAGCCGCCGTGCCTCGTGCGCACCTCTGACTTGAGTGTCTGGGCCGGAGCTCCAAGCGCATGAGACAAGTCCAGTTCCCGCTTCCGACCAGGCGGTGGCAGGTCCGATGCGCTGGACATGCCACGGGCGCTAATGTGCAGCAATTATGTACTGTACCTACAGTATGTACCTACCCAAGTACCCCCCAGTGCCTACAGTACATACCTACCTACCTACGAGGCATCCCGGTGAGATTCGTACCGTACAGGTACAGTACCTACCTTGAGGCATCTACATATGTATATAGGGCAACAGGCACAGCAGACTAAGTGGGCGCTCGCTTCCCGAGGCAATAGGCGCTTGTTGTGTATGCGCACGTACTCCGTACATACATACATTATATTATATTAGTCATGTAGATCATTCAGCGCTCCACAAGCACCCCCCCCCCCCCTTTCCCCAAGACAACGGGCCTTGTCGTCGTTGGCTTCCATAGCGGGGCGCGCTGACCGTGACACGGCTTGCTCGAATGAATGCGTGTACGAAGTACTCTGTACTGGGCAGAATGCCTACCCTAGCGAGATATGTACAAGCATGGCCTACTGTACAGTCCTGTGTGCACCACTGGCCAAAGTCGGGCATCCAAGTCACGGTGCCTGCGTCGTGGATAGTTGTACAATAAGCATGGCCTTTGCTCAGGCGAGGGCCCATCCCCTTCCAGGCTCACAGCACAGCATGTGTGACGGCATATAGGTACCTTGGTATGTATGTACCATGGCAGGATCGGTACGGTGCCTGCCCTGGCTGCTGCAGAAAATGGGGAAAGGGACGGGAAGCCCCCCACTGGCCCCGAGGACAAAGTACTCCGCGGGCAAAGTATCGGTACCTTGTCAGAGGCGTGATGGCTCGGGTTCCCCGAGAGGTGCCGCTACATCTAGGTATGTGTTGGAAAGGCATCGGCTCGTGCCCTTGGTCCAGTGTGCAAGGTTCCCACCATGTACTTGGTGCAGGCGCCACCACCCTCCACCACGACGAAGCTGCCGCCAACCACACCTCTCTCCTCTTCCCTCTCTCCTTCTCTCCCTCCTCGCCCACGCTCCGCAACCTCCCTCTACTGTATGTACCTACCTGGCCTGGCCTGGCCTCCCCCTCTTACTGCGGCCAGCACGGCCCGCCGTTTCCTACTCTTACTTCTCTTGTCCACTTTTTTCCTTTCTTCTTTTCGCTTGCTCTTGCTCCCTCGTCGTCTCCCACAAACCGCCGAGCTAAAAGGAACCTCAGTGGGGGGTGCGCTGCTCGCGTGGAAAATCCACCGGCTGCTTGCCCTCGGTGCCCTTTGCGCTGCTCTACTCTCTGCCTTGGTTTGCATCGAGACACCTGTATATCCTCCAGCTGGTGCCTCTGCGCCTGATGATCCAGGAGTCGCCTGCTGTTTTACGGAATAGTACTTTTAGGTACTTTTGGGGTCTCGCTGTCCCCTGCGACTCCGGCGACAGCTACCAGCACCACCACGTCCGTTTACTGACACGGCTTCCGCCTATACTCGCTCTCCTGCTCCCTCTTGTCCACTTCCTTCTTGCTCGTCGTCTGCCGTCTCCCGCTGCTGCACACGGCACGCGGGTTTCGACTGCAAAGGGCTGCTTACATCGGGTGACTGGGGACAAGGCAAGCCATCGCCGCCCAACAGACACACCGCGAGTCACAGAACGCAGAGAGAGACATTCATCAAGTCCCGTGCGGGGGCTGCCTTTGCCTTGGTCTCATTCTTCGCCTAGCACAGGCCCAGCCAGACCTGGACCGATACCGACTCTCTGGCGCCGGCCCATCCCTCGCTCTCCTCCGTCTAATAATACCCGTGCACCACGTCCCCTTCCAATCTCTCTCCCTCGTCGCCCCTCCGCTCCGGCAACAGCCTCTCTGTGCCTCGCCTCCACCGTCCCGCATCCCACCTCGACGGCTTCTCACGGACCAACCGCCGAGCCTCTTGTCCACCACCGGCTCTTCGACTGTTCTGCATCGCTAGACGGCTCCCGACGAGCTCGCCTCTGGCACTCCTGTCACGCACTTCCCGCGACGCCACCTTGTCAGAAGCAGCCTATTACGAGACCGCTCCTGCCACTGCCTCATTTGATTCGGCCCCAGAAGCTCCTGGCGCTCGGACAAGCACATGCGCATTGCCCATCAAACTTCTGTTTACTGCACCGCGAGGCCGTTGCGACTGGAGTCTTAATGAGAAACATTGTCAATTGCCTCCACTCGTCCTGGAAACTGCCCGGCCCTCGTGTCAAGGAAAGCGACTTGGATCTCGGGTTAGGCCACAACGCTCCCCAACAGCAGCTCAGGGTGGCCGCAAGGATCCGACATACTCCACGCCCATCTAACTGGCGGTACCTCTCGGACCGGCCAACATCGTCCATCTGCCAAAGGGTCAGCGCAGAAGTCCAGACCAACAGACTTCGCTGACGCCTGTGCGACCACGACCCTCGCCAACCTCTGCCTTTTTTCGTCTGCCAACGATCCGGCTCCAGCCTGTCACGCCAACGGCCCAGCTTCCAAGGCTCGGTTCCGACTGCACAGGAGCCAGGCTGTCTGTTGAGCATTGACGTCGAGCTGCAACCCGCCCCGGCACCTGGCAACGTTGCACAACGTCTCTGGGCTCAGCGACGAGCTTCGTGGTAGCCGCTCGCTCCTCAGACTGGCCCGTTCGCTGCCACGCAAACACCTACTTGGGCTAAAGCCCTGCACGACATGCAGCGCTAGGAGTGCCAACTTTTCGAGCTCCCACTTGTCGCCCAAGAAGCATCAGCCACTTGCCTGCCGTTGAATTGGGGGACGCGCAACATCGCCGTCCGCCTTTCGTCCAATCATCCCACGAGCGGTCTGCCACAAATTTTCCGAGTAGGACAATTCGTCCCTCGCGCACCGGGCGCCTAAGGGCTATCGCACATCTCATCCGAAGCAGACACGGCTTGGCCCATTCTGCCGTCGAATATCTGAGACAGAGTAGGCTCCCAGCCCCCTTTGGGCGTGCAGAGAAACCCAAGCATTTACCGAGGCTCACGGGTGAGAAAAGGCCGAGTCGTGTTCCCATCAACCGTGCTCCTTGACGTCGCGCTCGCCATCCAGCCATGGTTCGAGACTGGCCGCGGGACCCGTTTCCACGGCAGCAGTCCTTCCAGCAGCCATGCTACCCCCCTGCCACTCGTCACCCATCCTTTCAGCACGAACGATATGGCTCAGACAGCGCTCCGCGTCAAGACGCCTTTTCGCAGGAACGGTATTCGGTTGAGGGCGGCGACGGCACCCGCTTTCCCGACCCGTACGACGTGCATCGTCGACAGCCGCCGATGGTGAGTGCCGTCATCCAACAGCTCATGGCGGGGATAGGCTACTAATGCAGGTGCTCTGTGAGGCACAGCAAATCGACGAAGCGTTACGCTCACACTGTGGCATCGCGGCGAAGCAGTACTTTGTAGCCGCCATCACCGAGGAGGGCATCCCGATGACCTTCTTCAGCCCCGGCCAGAAGCTGCACGACAACACCATTCGTCAATTCTTCGATGCCAACAAATTTCAGCAAGTCATGCGCAGAATCGATTCCGGTCCGTGGAAGCCCACGAGTCTTCCCTGCCCGCGGATGCTGACCGGTTTTTGCCAGGCGCCGATCCTATGCTGGACGATGGATTTGGATTTGAAGACGGCGCATACGGTCGGCCAGGGACATTTACCAGGGTACGAGCCGTCGAGCGGCGCCGAAGTTCTGCGCTCGATGACTGGGAGAGCCCGGCGCGGCAGGGTCGCAAGAGGCCAAGGGCCCGCCATCCCATCAACGGAGACGACGATATGCCGATGACTGTATCTTCTCGAAAAGGGATCAAGGTTGGCGACTCGGAGGCCGTGTGGAACTTTTACGAACAACGCTTCAAGAACTGTCAGCAGACCGCCTGCAAGCTGATAGCCAAAGCGTGGGTCAAGGCAGTGGAGCCCAAGAAGCAGTCCACTCATCCGTACACGGGCAGCGACGAAAAGGCCCCGGACTGGTGGCCGAAGCCGTGGGGTCCGACCAAGGACGACAAGGTCCGGCATAAAGAACCGGACCATTTGTACAAGCGAGGTAAGATGGCGCGTGTTGGCGTCTGCAGCCTGCTCCTTGCTAAATACCGCGGCCTTACCTAGAGCGTGTCCATCTGCTCGCCCACATTTTGCGACTGGTCGTGGAACCTAACGCGAAGCAACACCCAGACATTCAAAAGCTGGGCTTGAACGTGAACAAGCTCGAAGAAACAACCAGTGAGGCGCTGTCGGCCTTCTTCATGGACAACGAGACCAACGCGAAGAAGAGGCCGTATCTGAATGAGATATTCAAGATGGCCCGGCAAGAGGAGCGGTTCAAGAATGGGGAGATTGGTATGCCGGCGCCCAATCGGCGACAGGTGCCGAGGGAAGACGTTGACTGGTGCCATAGATGATACAACCGAAGTCTACGTCATGGCAGAGGACAAGCTGCCCGAGAACTACGCCTCGGATAACGACGATGGCTCCTTCATCAAAGACGAGGAACAACAGCACGATTTGCAACGGTCCAAGCCTGCTGCGACGCATTGTTTGGTCCACACACCGACGACGGCGCCAGCCAATGGGCACAGCCTCCACGGAGGGCCGGCCCCCTACATGGGCGACTTGCCGGTCCGAGGAACGCCGTTCCATCCGCCCATGATACAGACGGAAATGACGCCGCAGCAGCATTCTTTTGTCGAGAGCGTCAATGAACAATCCGCGGTCAGCACTGGAGGCGGTCCGCTGGGCTTGGACCTTGTCGCCAGCCCCCACGACACGAGCCGGCGGCCTTCGGTGTTTAGCGAATATGCCAGCCCCAGCGGCGGCAACATTTACTCGCAACAATGGCAGCAGAGCTCGGCTGGATCCAACGCACCACCGATGTATGCCTACACGGCACAGCAAGCCCCTCCTCAGCAACCAGCGTTCGTCAACCAAGCAGTTCAGATTAGCCCGGGACAGCCTTTCATGACCAACTCTTTCGAGGGCTCGCCGCGACCCGAGTACGACACGAGTGGCAACGCCATCTTCAGGGCGCCGGACCTGCCACCGGCTCCCGTCAGCCAGCAGCAAGGCTACTACGTGCCGGGCGATGGGCGCGCCAGCCTCCGCGTCATGACGCAGGTAGTCGAAGGTGTGTCTCGGAATGCAGTGCAGCAGCAGTAACGGGTACAAGTGGCCGCACCAGGTCTGCCTTTGCAGACTGACCATCCGTGCGCATCCATGATGTGCTCCTGCATGTCACATCACATATCCAAGCCTCTGTTGTAAACATGTCCCACTTTGGTCCTCGTTGCAACCGGATTGGCGCGCTATTTTCATGTCGGGCAAGTTGCACGCGTGCGGGAGTAACGGATGATGGTGGCCTTTGATCTCGTGTCAGGTACCACACAATCTTGGGTTTGGCAGCCATTCAACTTGATCTTGTCCTTTCGAAATGTTCAGTTGTCTCCTTTGATCACATATCAATGATTTGTGTGCTCATGGCTCGAGCTCTTTTGTCAAAGATCCCCCTCCCCCTTGCGCTTCTCCTTAACCTTGATTGAATCGCCTTCACTCGTTTTGCGCAAAGCAGGCATCGTTACTACGTCGGCGTAAGGAGCGGAATTGCTCTACTTGGGATTTGCCTGGGCGGTCTTTTCGTGTTTCGTTTTCCGCAAAAGTTGTCGGCTATATAGCTGTATACCCATAGCATTTTGACGGTGAGCAATTTGGACTCGGCGACTTGTTGAAGCGTGTCGATGGCGCCGGCCGCTGCACATGAGCAGTTGGCACGCGCACGCTTTTGTTTATACCCGTTTTGGGCGCGGTGGACACTGGAGCGGCAAGGGCCGAGAGAGCCTGCAAGGCTGCCTGCGCTGTAACACGGGCAATGTCTTTGGCCGTCGCCCCTCGACATGCGGGCGTCAGCCAGTGGCAAAGTCGCATGTTGGACACGCATTGCACATGTTGCACATGTGTGCTTTGTTTTGTGGATGACGGAAACGGGACGGCTTGGTGTAGGGCATGTGTGCTCTGGATGGACTTCCGGGGAGAGGAAGCAGAGCGGTTGTTGGCAGGACGAGGCGCCCGAAGCAGCCACGACGGCCGAGGGAACCATGGACAAAGCCCCGCGTGTGACCAGAGACGAGGGCAACATGTTGGTTGTTGTATATATTGTTGATGCCGGCTGTCGTTGGGAGCCTGGACACTTGGAAAGTCATGTCGCAGTTGCGTGTAACGATGGCTGGCCCGACTGCGGGCCGAGCCACGGCCGGGCCGAGTACGGACCAGTGGTCCCTGAGGGCCTAGAAAGTCCCTCCTGGAAAGTATGCATGTACCCGGGGCTACGGAGCACAGGGGAGGGCGCGTGTGTCAGTCGGCGAATTTCTATGTACCCTGCGGTAGGTAGGTACTTTCCTTTCTGGATACTGTCTGTCCAGCCAGGTCCCTTCTGCAAGTCAATCATATATGTATGTATATAATTCCGTATCTGGCGCAGGAGCCTCGCAGGCGAGAGGGTGCTGCGGCGAGACATGCATTGGGGGGAGATGGTGGATGGACGGTCATATTCAGAGAGACCTTTGCAACGAGGACACGGGAAGCCGGCGGCGGACGTCCCCCTTTCTTTGCCTGTGCGATGCTGTCTCTCAAGCCACTAAACCCTCTCTCCTCTTGTCGTCTGGTCCCCCCTCGGCCGGCCGGCAGAGGCTGGGGGGGACTCGAGCGAGG
>JAPEBW010000352.1:0-59530 GCA_027405785.1 Ophiocordyceps robertsii
GGGTATAGAAGAGGGTATAAAGGGAAGGGGAGGTTTATTTACCTAAGCTAAGGAATCGGAAATATAAAGTACTTTTTTAGAGGGAGAGGACTCTTTAGAGGAGGAAACCCGTCTCTTTTTTCGGCCTTTAACTACTGATTTTCTAGTAACTAAAACTCTCTCTCGAGAAGACTCTCTTAAGGAGGGTATAAGCGTAGAACGCCTATTATTCCTATTTAAATAGTCCCGAGAAGGTTTAATTAAAAGGGGCCTTTTATAAAAAAAGGAGGAAGAAGAAGAAGCTTTAAGTTTAAAACCTACTGCCTTTACCTTATCTTTATTTTCCTCGAGCTAAAAACAGTCTTTTATAGTATAGCCCTTTTTCTTATAATTCTTATAGAAGGCAGGTTTTTTGCTATATAAAAAGAACAGTTAATTAAAAAAGGGACCTTTTAAAGCTTTAATCCTTTTAAACTCGTCGATTAAAGAGGAAGAAAGTGATTCTAAAGTATAAGCTTAAGCGTTATCTTAAAGAGTTTAAGAAATATTAGTTATAAAGCTAGAATAGGAGCTATTTAAGCATTCTAAAATCTAAGTAATAATTACTACCTCGGGGATTTTATGTTCTCGTGTATTTAGCTTATTAAAAAGCTCTTTTATCTTATTTAGATATATCTCGATCGAAGTATAGGTTTCGAGGGTTATGTTAAATAGTTCTTTTATAAGAAGAAAATTCGAGGTGAAATTCACTAGGTTATAAAGGGGTTTTAAAGCTTCCTAAGCTAACTTTATAGCCGTATAGTGTTTTATCTAAAAGAGAGGACTATCCTTAACTATAAGACGTATAAGGGCAAGGATTTCCGCTAATTTAGTATATAGATCTTAAGAGACGGCTCCGGCGGCTTTCTCCCGGATAAAAACGGATTCTATTTGGAGTAACTAAGAGGAATAATTCGAGGAGCTTTTTAGCTTGCTAAATTGGTCGTCGTTCTTAGTAGCTATGTTTTTTATAGATTTATTTCGAGAGGTATTTCGGTATAAAAGTTAATTCGAAAGAGAGGAGGTAAGGAATATTAATCGATAGAATATTAGTAAAAGAATATAATAGGAGGGGTTTAAAAAATATAGGAAAAATTGTGTTAGAAAGTGCGTTTGTCGTTATAAAAGGAAAGAATTTTGTAAGGGTTTTTGTGTTTAATATAGTCCTAAAGATTTGGTTGTAAAGATATAAGGTATAGGAAGGAGGAGGAGAGGGGAAAAACAAAGAACCGAGTCCGATAAGATCTCGGGAGAATTCCGGAGAAAATACGCTTAGTAGGCGCGACCACGTAGAAGGTAGGAAAGAATTTTGCTGGATTTTGCCGATCACGTGGAAGTCGGAAAAGCGTCGGTAGGGGTCGGGGGTAAGTCCGGCTTAAAGGGAAGCCGGGCTTATAACCAATTAAGGAGCAAATAGATGCAGAAGAGAGCAGGCTTATAGCTACGAGTAAGGGGATTATAGAGATGCAAAGAGTGTGCGAAAAGGTAAAGAAATAGGTAAGATATATGTATATAAGGTTAATAATCTATCTAAGGTAAAGGGGGGACTAAGGCTTCCTTATATAGACAATTCCTAAGCTATAAGTGACTTAAGTGATTTGGAAAAGAGCCCCCTATTTAGCGTAGTTATGCATAGTAGGCTAATAGCTATTGTTAGGTTAATATTATATTTATAAGCCTAGGGATTAATCCCGCAAGGAATACGAGGTGGCGTAGCGACTTAGCACGGATTATGCATATAGTCTCCACACACACCTCTTCTTAATCTGCTTATATCTTGCTTATATGTGGGTGGAATAATGCAAGGAAATATGTATAGTATGCAGAATTGTATAGCGGATTTGATGTATATTTCAGCGTATTTATAGTATATGTTATTTATGCTGTATTTAGCCTATAGGCTGCGGGAGAGTATATTTTACTCCCTTATACTTTAATAGATAGCTAAGGCGTCTTAAACTATCCTTTAAGTGCGTATAAGGTATAGCTAGTTAGCCCTCGCCTTTTTATAGGTTAAACCTCTTTTTTTTATACTAATAAGTACTTTTAAGATCCTTAAGTATTTAACTTATAGCTAAGGAAGAATTTCCTTATATTTATTAATCTATTTATTAATATCCTTGTTTCCTATTAAACGTTATTAAGAATCTTATAAGTAAACGTCTAGCTTTTAATAAATTACTATAGTTAAGTAGTTTAGCTAGTAAAGCACGGCCTTAGCTATTATAAAATCTTAATAGCTATGCTTAAACTCCTTACTTTACTCTTAAAAAAGCCTTATAAAACCTTATAATAAGAACGCTTAAAGCACGTACTATAAAAGCTTGCTTAAGGAGATATAATAAATATTACTAATTAGACCCCGCTAAGGTCTTTAAGATACTACTATAAAAAGTTAAGAGCTTACTTAACTATAGTTTATAACGTTTAACTATAGTTTATAATATCTTTAATTATAAAAGATACTATAAAAACTATTAAGCGGATTCCGCTAATATCTTTAAGGGATATTTAAGAATTTCCGCGGGATATCTTAATTATAACGTAACCTATTTTTAATTATAAAAGCACCTTAAAAAATATAGGATAAACCTTACCGCGATTTTTAAGGGATATTTAAAGATATTTAAAGGATTTCCTTAACTATAATCTATAGTATTTTTAACCGGGCTTATACTTAGTTTATTAAGTAATTCTATAAGGATATCTACGGTTTATCTACGTACTAAAGATAATATAGTTAAAGACTTTTAAAATTAGCTTAAAAGACTAAGTATAAAGTAGCTAGCTATACCTTTAAAAATAAATAAGCTTTTTATTATTTCTAAACCCTTATATATATTTACATATAGTAATTAGTTTATTATACCGGCTTAATTAGCGGTAATTAATCTATAGTACTAGCCTTAACTAGTAGTAATTAGTTTATAGTATTAGCCTTAACTAGCGGTAATTAGTCCGCGCTTAATCCCCTTATCTTTATACTATAAAGCATAGTAAATAATAGCAATTCTTACTTATTTAAACGGAAATCCCTTAAATATCCGCTAAGCTAAAAGCGACTATATCGTATAATTAAGTACTTATCTTATAAAAAGTTAAATACTAAACGATATTTTCTTTAGTAAGAAGCTTTTATTAGCTTTAAAGTCTAACCTTAATAATAAACACCTTTTCCTTAACGCGCTTATAATAAAACTTTAAGATAAGTAGGCTATAAAAGCGGAAAAGGCCGCGGCTTATTAAGTATATTAGTTTAATAATTTCCTTTACCTTTTTTTAAAGTACTATACTACGATAGCTTATAAAGCTAAATAGGACGTAAAATAAGTCCCGCTTAGCTAAGCTAAGACTACTACCCTTTAAGAGGTAATCCGCTTTTAAAATACTAATAAAAAATAAACTATAAAACGATAAAACTTATATAACTAAGTAAACTAAATTTAGTATTACTTAAACGGATTAATTATCCTTTAAATAGAAAAAGTAAAAATAAGCTAACCTTAAAACTATCCGGCTCCTTACTAACTAAATACCTTTTAAATTAAGCTTATAATAAAGTTACTTTTTCCTTAAGATAATAAGCTTAGCGGATATTTTTACTATATATTACTAATAAAGTTTAGCTTAAGGGCCTTAACTAGAAATCCGCCTTAAAAGTTATTTAGTAGTTTTTTAGTTTAGTATTACTATTTAGTCTTATCCGCTATAGCCGCGCTAATTAAAGCATTTTTAAGACTCTTAATTAATAAAAACGAGCCTTTTATACTAAAGGCCTTATAGCGCACCGGATTTAAAGACGCGTATAAAATAAAAAGTTAAGCGCTTAGCGAGAGTATTAAGACTAAGACTTTAATAATAAGCGATAAAAATACAATAAGCGATACTTTTAGCGGGCTAAACCTATCTATATTAAGCGTATAGATACTAAGACTAAGTATAGCTTTAAGCCCCTTAATAAGAATAGTAGTAATATCGAATAAATAATTTTTTAGTCTCCTTTAAGTATTAAGAAAAGAAAACGCGCTTATTAAGCCTTAAGAAAAACCTTAATTATAAGCTAAGGATATAAAGAGATTAAACTTATTAAGACCTTTAAAAGTATCTTTTAACGAAGTTTAAGAAGATAATAAGGCTAGTATATTTTAAAAAGTAAACCGTTTTATTAACTTTATCCGCTAAAACGTTAATAAAGATAAGGCTTATATAAATAAATTAGCTATTTAATTGCCCTCTTTTCTTTAAGGAAGTATAGTAAAATAGTATTTTAAGGACCTTTTTAAACTATTATAAGAAAAACTTAGTAAGCTTAATATCGGACTAAGCTAATAAATCTCCGCCTTATAAAAACGGTTTAAAATCTACTTAAATATAGCGATATAAGCACTTTATAAAAAGCGCTTTACTATTAAAAATATAGAAATAAGATCCGACTTTAAGTTTTAAATATTGCGCTTATAATATAAAGCTAAGGCCGCGCTTTACTAGTTAAATTACTTAATAATAGTAATTTACTAAAAGCTAAATATTTACTTATAAGAATCCTTATAATATTTAGTAAGAAATAAGGATATTAATAGATAGATTAATAAATATAAGAAAATTCTTCCTTAGCTATAAGTTAAATATACTTAAGGATTTTAAAAGTACTTACTAGCGCGAAAGAAATAGGTTTAACTTATAAAAAGGCGAGGGCTAACTAGCTATACCTTATATATACTTAAAAGATAGTCCGGGACGCCTTAGCTATTTATTAAGAGCTCGTTAAAGCTAAGGGTTACGTTCTTAAACCGTTTAATAAAGGCGGATATATTATAGGCCTTATAGCGCTCGCTAAGTTAAAGGAGAAATCTGCTTAAATAGCTAAGAATATAAGCTAAGGTCCTTTAGCTTAAGAGAGAAAGGACCTTTAAGACTATATACTCGCTAACGCTAAAGCTAAAACGGGTTTACCCCGCGACTAAGAAAGGAACTATAGTAAAAACTAATAACTATTTAAAGGATAAAGAGTATAATATAAAAAGAGCTTAGTTAAATACTAATAAAAGCTTAAAGGAAACTATAATCTATACTATAGCAAACTTAGGATAGGAGGCTAATAAAGTATATAGATTTTATAGCGAAGTATTCCCTTTAAAAAATAAGCTTTACTAATATATTAAAAATAAAAACCCCTTTAACCTTAACTAAGACGTTGCTATATAAAGATATAGCTTAATATAGTAAGTAGTTATTTAAAAGCTATAAAGTGTTTAAATAGTTAAAGCTTCCCTTAACGTTTAGCTATTAAACTTTAATAGGCTATTATAATTTACTTATATATACTTACTAGTCTATAAAAAAGAAAGGCTTAAGATAAGTATTAAAGCTTATATAAATACTAAGGTAGACTAAAGCCTTATTTAAGCCGACTTAATAAAGACCTTTTAAGATATAACTATAAACTTATTTTAATAAATTCCTATTTAAGGAGTAAGAAGGATAGCTACTATTAAATAAGCGGAATTTACTATATATATATTAAAAAGGCTAAATAGTAGCTTTATAGTTATAAAGGTAAGGATTAGCGCTTAAATAGTAAAACGCTTAGCGGTTAATATATTGCTTAGCTAAGACTTTTTAGTTTTTTACTAAAAGAATTTTATTAACTTTATATTAGTTTTACGGATCGGGGCTTATAATAAGATTAAAGCTAAAGTTAAGATAATCTAGCTAAAACTAGCGATATATAAATAAGTAATTTACTTAATTACTATAGCGAATTTAGCTAGTTTTAGCTACGCCTTACTTATATAAGTCTAAGCGCTATAATTAAAGCATAATATAATATTTTTCCTTAATAACCTTAAGCTTACTTAAATAATAATATAAGATTATAAAAGCTTTATAGCGATAAACTATTTTAAGGAACTATTAATACTCTGCTAAAGCTAAAAGGTTAGGATAATTATAGACTTTAATAAGTAGGTTTAGCTATATAAAGAGGTTAACGCTACTACTCCCTTAGCGGAAGCCTTTATAGAAAATCCGGATAGAGTAAACCTTATTAAAAACTTCCTACAAAAAGATCTTATAGTAAACTATAAACTTAAAATCGGCTAAACTAAAAACCTACTTAAACTTACTACTAATTAAGGCGTTTAAATCTACGCTAAAGACTTAAAATACGTATTAAAAGTTTAAGATATCCTTTAATCGTTTTCTTACCTTTAAAAGGATAAAGGAGTAGTATAGATAAATAAATCTAAATATATATATATTCCTTTAGTAAAAGGATAGTAATACTAATAAGTCGTATTAAAATTATACTTATTAAGCGATAAAGATAAAAAGGTAGTAAATACGATATTCGGCCAGCTAACTATATAGAGCCGATTAAAATAAGTTTATAAGCTAACCCCGTTCGCGGCGCTAGTATTTATAGTATAAAAGATAGTAAATAAAAAAGAAAAAGGATAAGTAGTCGTAAACTTATAAAGGATTAACGCTATTATTACTTTAAACGCTTACTTAATACCCCTTTAAAGCGATATAATTAAACGCTTTTAAGGAAAGACGTTTATTAATATAGTAAACGTATAATCGTTTTTCTATTAGTTTTTAATCTACTAAGCTTATTAAGAAAGGTTTATAGTTATAAGCTATCGCGGGCTAAAAGGATTATTAATAATACTTATAGGCTTTAGGAACTCCTTAGTATACGTTTAAAGGTTTATTAATAACGTCTTTTATAGATACTAAGAATACGCGGCGGCTTATATTAACGATATTATTATTTACTTTAATACGGCCGTAAAATACCTTTAATATCTAAAGGCCGCATTTCGCGCCTTTTAGAACTATAATATTACCTTATTTAAACTAAAGTTCTTTTTAGCGTACCTATCTATATAGCTCCTTAAATTTAAAGTAAATACTATTAGCTTAATAAATATAAACAAACGCTTATAAGCTTTAAAGGATATTACGTTCTTAAAGAACCTTTAATAGCTTAAGAAATAAATCGGTCTTACTAAGTAGCTATACTATATAGTCCCGCATTTCGCTAAGGAAGTCGACGTCTTATAAAAACGAAAAATAGAGCTACTTTAAGTAAGATAAGAAGAAGGAGTCCTTTTAAAGGGCTAAGGATAGGCTTAATACGCCGCGAAAGCCGCTTTTTAGCTTACTTTAAAAAAAGAAAAGGCCTTTGCGATTTTAACTTAAAAACTTACTAAGCCTTAAATAATCTACTACTTCGACCCCGCTTAATAACTATTTATTTAAATCGATATATCTTAAGAATACGGAGTAGCGGCTATAGCCTTTTACTTAAAAGAAGATATAAAATAGGATAAAAAGACGCTATTAGCCCGGACTAAGGTTTAGCTTATTATTTACTTAAGCCGCGCCTTTTAAAGTAAAAAACCTTAATACTAGCTTATAAAACTTAAAGTAGCCGGTTTAATATAAGTAGTATATAAGTTACGCACTATAGTATTATCCGTAAAAATGCTATAAGTAGTTGTCTTTACCGATTATATAAGTACTTATAAAATTATATACTAAAAATCCTTATTCTTTATTAGTATAAAATCTAATAATAAGCTAGTCCTTGCGTTTTAATACTTAAGCTAATTCCCGCTTAAGGTATACTATATTTTAAGCGTTAAAAACGTTATACCGGACGCGCTCTTATATTTACCGCATTAAAACGATAAGCTAGTATCTTTAAACTAAGAAAGGGAATTAAAATATATTTAAGAAGATAAGATAACGGACTATATATTCCTTTATATAGAAGTATTGATTAAATTACCGCTCCGCTACAAAATAATTAATAGATATATAAAGGATATAAAATAAGTAAAAATTATAACGTAGCTTAGCGATAAAGACGGTATCCTTAGACTTTTATCTTTTTAGTTATAAGGGTTACTATACTTTATAAAGAACGATAAACGCTAAAGACTATATATCCTTAAGACTTACGCTAAAGAGATTATTAAAAACGCCTATACTAAATATTTTTATACTAGCCGTACTTATATATAATAAGATTTATTTAAAAGCTTCTCGATTTAATAGCTTAGTAAATATATAAATAAGGTTATAAATAGCTATAATACTTATTACTATAACTAAACCGATTAAAGTAAGACGCTAAAGTAACTTATCTTAATTTAAAGCTTATTAGTTTTATACTATATAATAACGATAGACTTTATTACTAAGCTTTTAGTAGTTTAAGTTAAATAATCCCTATAAAAAGATCTTATAAAGGACTTCTTTAATACTTTACTAACTATAACTAATAAATTCTTAAAAATATATCTCCTTATCTTAAGCAATAACTTATTTATAGCGGAAGACTAAGTATAAGCGTTATATACTAAACTACTTCGCGCTAACTAAAGGATTTTAAAAGGGATAATCTTTAACTAAGACGTAAAGTTTACTTTAGTATTTTAGCGGACTTTATAGCAAGCTTTTAGATTAAAGCTTTTTATATCTACCGCTTAATACTCCTAAACTAACAGCTTATTAAAAAGGCGAAACTAAACTATAAAAATCACGCTATGATTTTTTACTATTAATTTCCTAAACTTACGCTAAACTAATATATTAATCGCTTTTTAATTTAGCTTTAATAATTCCTTCTCCTTAGTAATTTACGCGGCCTTTAATAAGCTTATTATAAGGATAAGAATAAATAACGGCCTCCGGTTCCTTAATTACTACTTATACCTATAAAACTAAGAGGTCTTTTAAAAAGAAGCTAAGTTAGTTATTACTTATACTTAAGCGGCTATAAAGGATAAATATAATAAAAAACACCGCTTGCTAAAATTTAAGCTTAGCGATTAAGTCTAGCTATAGCTTAGTATTAAAGGCCTATATATACTTAGTTTAGTAGTATATAGCTAAATAATTGTTTATTTAAAGCTAAAAAGGAAAAGGGGAAATCTTTATTTAAGCTATATAGCTTCGTACTTTATAAGGGTCGCTTAAGTAGCCTATACTTAAGTTAAGTTCGGGTTAAACTTAAGCTAAGTTTAAGTAAAGTCTTATATAACTTTAGCTATATATTAGCCTAACTTTAAGTCGTTTACTATAATATAACTATAGCTCTTTTTATAGTATAGCTTATAATACTATCCCCTTTTTAAGCTATCGCGCACCGGGGTATATAATATTAGCGCCCTGCCCCCCCCCGCTCCGCACTTAGCGTTAATCGGTATAGTTATCCTTATTATACTTATAATTATACGCTAACGCCTCCCTTAAATAACGTTATATTAAGGCGTTAGATACGTTATATACTCGCCTATCTACGCCGCTACGTCGTCCTTAATAGCGCTAAGGCGGTATAATATATCTCCTCCGCTTACTACTAATATTAATGCTTAAGGTATGTCTTTCTTACTTACCGCCTACGGTCCTTAAGTATAAATACCCTTTTTCTCTCCCTCTCCCTCTTTTTTTTTTCTTTTTTAATTATTAATCTACTTACGCGCGCGCCCTTTTTTATAATAGCTTCGCCGCGCCGCGCCTTAATATATTTACTATAACCCCCCGGGCCTTATCTCCCGCTATATTATAAGCGTTTACCTATCCGGCGCCTCTTAGTACGCTTAGCGACTATACGCTACCGCCTTTATATTAGTCTTCGCGCTTACTATCGTCGCTTAATAGGCGGAGCGCGATATATAGCACTATTATACAGCGCCCCCCTTACTTTATATATATTAAATATATAGTATCTCTTAATATAGATACTTAGTATAAGGCTTACTAAAATTAAGCCTCGCCCCGCGCTTATAATTATTTTACTTACGCCCGCGCTAAATCGCGCTATTCGCTTATATATCCCTGTTTTTAGACTATATATAATATAATATTAATGCGATATTAGTATACTAGTAATACGGTCGCCGCCGCAAACGCGCTTTAAGATTATACGTCTTAAAAGACGTTTAAGGATTGCCGCACTAACCTATATATACGTTTTTTAATCTTTAATAAACACTAGCTAAAGGGATATTACTAACGATTACCGCAATATATAAAGTTAGCTTATACTATTACTATAGCGCGCTAGGCCTAGATATACCTTAATGTTTAAGGTTAATTTATTAGTATTAGTAAGTAGTAAGTAGTTTACTTTAATTAAGTCGTAGTTCTTTATATATCTTATTTATATCTACTTTATATCTTATTATATCTTATTATATCCCCTATCTATCTTATTATTATTTACGCTTAGTACGCGTTTATAGTATATCCTCTTTATGCCTGCCGTTTAAAATCGTCTTAACGTTTACTAAGTATAGCCTAAAACTTCCTTTTATTTTTCTTAGTTTTCCTCCTTTTCTCCGCTACTTCCCTTATCTTATCCCTTACTTCCTAGCTTAGCTTACTATTATCCTTCCGCCTTACCCTTATTATTCTTTATTATATTATTATATCGTCCTTTAAATTCCTTTAAGGTAATTATATTTTAAAAGTCGCTAATTAGCTACTATATTAAGTTAGCGTACTTATACTACTTTATTAAGACTTAGCGCTATCTCCCCTTTTTAATCTATCTTTACTAAGCTTACTTTATCTTCTTTATAATATACTTTAGTTTATTATCTTCCTTAATTACTAGTAGTAGCTAGTAGTTATCGACTACTTAGCTAAGTAAGGGGTTATTTACTACGCAATAAAGGAACTTTATATATAGTCTTTTATATACCCTCCTTAATATATTAAGTTTTACTATATATAGGCTAACTACCTTTATTATAGTATATTTTTAGTATAGGTAGTTTAGATTTTAGTAAGGCCTATTTATAATATACTTCCTTATATTTAGTTATACCTTATTACTTACTTAAAGTCTTTTTACTAGCGTATAAGACTAGTTTACTATCTCCTTTTACCTTGCTTATAACGCGGCGATCGCTATTTAAAGGAAGTTAGTAACTTCTTTTATCCTTTATATAAGGCTTTATATACTCTCTACGTTTAGCGTAAGCGGTCTCTCCTTTTATACGATTTTAATCGGCTTAATATTATACTTATATATAGTAAAGAAAGGGCTTATACCCGTTATTAATACTACTTAATTATTAAGCGCTGCTTAAGCGTAAGGTAGCTATACCCCTTAGTCGTCTTACTTATAGTAAACGTATATATAAAAGTATACTTATACCTTTTAGTTCGCGCGCTTTATCGCCTTATTAGTTTATAAGTAGTAAGCTAAACTTAGTTTCTTTTAAACCTTAGTTTATTAATAGAATTCCTTTTAAAATTGCCTTATTTAGTTTATCCTTTAATTTAAGATAATAGATTTTAGTATTTTATAAAAGCGGTAGTAAGATTATAAGAACTTAATAGTATATACTACTACTCTTATTATTAATATCGCTTTTAAAGTTATTGCTTTTATTAGCTAGTCTATTATTACTTAAAGGTTCCGGGAGCCCTTAATCTTTATTAATAGTAAGTTAACTATAAAGTCTATTATTAAGTATATAAACGGCTATATAAGGGGCGGTAATAATTAAAAAAGCCTTTTTTAAAGTTACCTTTAAATATACCCCTTACTATACGGCCCGTAGTTTACGATAAGCCGGTATACTATTAATAACTAACCCGGCTAAAAAACCTCTTAAGCTAGTATCGTAAGCGTCTCCTTACGCCTTAAGTATCTTACCACTATTAAGTTATATATCCGCTAAGCGATTAATACTTTAAGCTTATTTAGCTCTTTATCCTCCCCTTTCTTAAGGTATTAAGCCTTACTTAGTACTTAAAGTCGGTCTTTAAAGCGAAGGCGCCCCTTTATATTAATTATATACTTACTTACTTAAACCTTTAATTGCTATTTTAAAGTAAGCGACCGGTCGCTATTCCGTATTGCTTAAAGCATTACTTAGTACTCTTTATCCTTTTATAATATCGCTATCTACCGCTTTTATATCTCTTACTTATTAAATATATAGGCCGGTTATACTTATTTTTTAAGCATGTCTTAGCTTAAGTTTAGGTTAAGTTTTAGCCGAACTCCGCCTTTATTCGCCCCGCCTTCGTCTTAAGGTATAAGGTCGTCCGCCTTACTTATATAAGCAATTAACCCCGCGTTCTTTTCCCCTTTTTATATTATTATAATAGTACGCTCTTTTTATACTAATTATCGCGGGAGGTTCGCATACTTACCGCTAAGGGGGACTTAACGTCTTATTAATTACGCGCTATTTAGGATTATCTATACTATGCGTTTTATTTCCCTTTTATTAAATACCTTTTCCGGCTTATTTTACTCGCGGCGCGATAAAGCGTTAAGTACTACCGCTAACCTCCTTAAGTAGTACTTTAATATAAAGTTATATAAAGCGAGCTTTATTACCTATTTACTTTACTTTTCGTTTAACTTCCTTTTTATTATAAAGTACTTTAAATTCTTATAATTTATTAGTATTATAAATACTAACGTATTATATAACTTTACCCCTTAAAAGTCTAAGTATTATATAATCGCGAGTAACTTTTTATTATAGATTAAGTAGTTATACTCCGCTATATTAAGTCGTTTTAAAAAAAACTTACTAAGTATTATATCCTATTTAGTCTTATTTATATTAGCACGTTGCTTATTATATATTTAGAGTAGTCCGCCTTTAAGTATATTTCCCTTTTAAAGTTATATAGCTATAGTACTAGCGCGTTATAAAATACTTTTTAGATAAACTTAAACATAGCTTAGTACTTATTAGTTTATAAAAACGTTATATTCTTTTTTATAAAGGCTATTTAAGCACCGTAAGGCCTTAGTATAAAGTAGGATAAAGGTATAGTAGTAATTTATAAACTTAAGGAAGCTCTAAACGCCTTTTATATTTCTTAGCGCTTAATATATTTAAATAGCTTAGATCTTTTTTAAGTCGCACTAAACCTTACCTTTAGCCTATATAATAAAACCTAAGTACTTTACTTTTTTTATTATAAAGTCGTATTTTTATAAGTTTAGTATAAGGCCTACCTTTTATAACTTTTTAAGTACTTTCGCTACCTTATCTTAGTAGTTATAAAGCGACCTTAATAAGTAGATTAAAATATTATCTATATATACTATAACGAACTTATAAAATTAGTCCTTTAGCACTTAGTTAATATAGCGTTAAAAGGTAGCCGGCGTTTTTATAAGGCTAAATAAGTATACTTATTACTTAAATAGTCTAAACCTTATTTAAAAGGCCGTTTTAAACTTATAGCCCTTTACGATTTTAATCTTTTAAAACGCTATAATAATATTAAGTTTCGTAAACTAATATACCTTCGCTAGTATCCTTAGCGTTTTTATAATTAATAATAGCGTATATTAATCCCTTTTTATAATTATATTTAAGGCTTAGTAGTTATAGTAAAAGCATAGTTAGTTATTAGCCTTTTTTATAAACAATACTAGCGCCGCGGCTAATAAACTGCTTAAGCGGATAAGGTTCGCCTTTAGTAGCTCGTTTAAAGTCTTCCGGAGGATAAGGAGTTCTTCCTTTAATATATTATAAAGGGGCCCTTATAGTAATAGCGGCTCCTTACTATCTTTATTTAAAGTAAGATAGATTTTATAGTCTACGCTTAGTTAAAACGGGGGTTACTTAAGTGCTTTCGTAAGTAGGAAAAGGTTTAAATAAGCTTATAGTGCTTAAGCCGGGATATAGTCCGCTAAGTTAACTAGCGTCTTTAGCTAAAAGGCCCTCTTTATATCCTTTATCGTAACTACCTTTATATTAAGCGCTCGTCGTCGCCCTTAGTTATCTTTTTAAGCCTTTTCTTATCGGCACTCCGCCGTAAAAATAAAGGCGCTTACTAGCTTCGCCTCCTAAATATTTACGATCTTCGCGGCTTCTTTTAATCTTTAAAGACCGATTTAAATCCCCGCTTTTCTATGCCGGATCCGATCCCCCTTAGCATTATAAACTACCTTATTCTTTTTTATTTATAGTCTCCTTAAGAATACGTCGTAGCTTAACTCCGGTACTATATAAGCGAATATTTATTTTAAGTGCTTATTAATCTTTATCTTAAACGCTACGATCCCCTTTATTTAAAGTATTAATACGTCTTTTAAGAAAGGCTATAGTAGCCTCTTTATCCTATCCGCGAAGGGTATTTATAGTCTTATTACTACCCCCTTACTTATTATAGTATAATAGTTATAGCTTATATCTATAAGTGCGTTAAGCCCCTTTTTCTTATTAATACTAACTTTAAGTAGTACTAAGTTTAGCGTAAAGTGCTTCCTTATTAACTTTTAAGCTATTTACTATTTCTCCTTCTCCCTTAACGCTTAACTTTATGCTAAGGTTCTTCTTTTTTTAAATCGGAATCTACTTTCGTTACCTCCTTAGTTATAGCTACGGCTACCTATAAGGTTCTTTCTTTTTTCTTTTTATAGAAGCAGGTAATATACCTTATTACCCCGTAAGCAAAATACCTTTATATATCGGGCCGGCTTTATCCTCCTCTTAGCTAAGTTATAGCGTTAATTTTACTTATTAAAGTATTACCCTTTAAGTCTTTTTAGTTTTAAGTTACCCCCCTTATTACTTTCTTCCGGCTTTAAAACGGCTACTTAGTTTACTAAACCCTTTTTAGCCTTACCGCGATCTACGTTACTTAATTAGTATACGCTAAGAAGCTTAAAGTTAAGAGGTTAACTATTGCGAGTGCCTCCTTAAGGCGAAGGCTTAAGGCGCCCTTTAAAAACACGATTTATATATTATATAGCTACAACCCCCCTCTCGACTTAAAGAGCCTTTACTTTAACTTAAGGAGGAACGCCGCGAACGTTTAATTCTCTTCTTATTTAATTATGCGAATAGCCGCCACTGCCCGCGATTAGATATTAACGTTAAGGTAAATCGAATTAAGGTACTTAAAGAATTCTTATTAATCGTAACCTTAATCCGCGCTAGTGCTATAGTAAGTCGCTATAGTCTACTATAGCCCTATATTTAAGTAGTTATAGATTAATTAAAAAACCTCTTTTAAGCTTAAAAAGAAGTCTTAGTTAATCTTATACTTTTCTTATATATATTATACCTAAGGCGTAAAGTAGTGCCGCTCGCTATTAAATTTCTTTAGCGCTAGGAGTAGCTTTTACTAATCCTTTTTCTTTATTACTTCCTTTTTTATTATAAGTATTATAGCCCCCGCTATTATATTATAAGGTAGTATTAAACTACCGATTAATAAGCCGGCCCCTCTTTATATATATATCCTTATTATCTCCTTTAGCTTTTTTATTAAGGCCTCGAACTAGCTTATTAGCTATTAAATTTACTACTAGCTTATTTAAACTTAGTAGCTCGTTTTAACGGCCCTTACTTATAGTAAGAGGATTGCTTATTTAACCCTTATTTAAATATCGGCCTCCCTTAGCCCTCCTTTTTAGGCCTTATAAATATAGCCCCTTTATACTAAGTAAGCTTCTTACTTATGCTATATTATAATTAATAAGTCTTTTCTTAAGTTATATAACTTTATCTAAAAGGAGCTTTAAATATATTAAGGGCCTACGTATACTTAGTTTAGTAGTACGTAGCCGAATAATTGTTTATTTAAAGCTAAAAAGAGAAAGAGGAAATCTCTATTTAAGCTACGTAGCTTCGTACTTTATAGGGGTTGCTTAAGTAGCCTATACTTAAGTTAAGTTTAAGTCGAACTTAAGCTAAGTTTAAGTAAAGTCTTATATAACTTCGGCTATATATTAGCCTAACTTTAAGTCGTTTGCTATAGTATAACTATAGGTCTTTTTATAGTATAGCTTATAATACTTAGTAAAAGCTATTATATTATAAATAATAAACTAATAAAGCTTTAAAAAGGATATACTAAGCCGTTTAAGGTTACCGCTAAAGTAAAATAGCTTATATATTAACTAAATATAAAAAGGTCTTTTTATATCTATTTAGTCGTTTAAGTAGTATAACTATACTTAGTAAACGAGCTAGCTATATACTTAAGACTAATTTAAGATAAAAGAATACTTTACTTTAATAAGTAAAAAGTAAAACGAATCTTATAAAGCTATATAATAAAAAAAGGCGGCGGAAAGCTAAAAAAGAAGTTCTTTATAGCTTAAAAAAGCTAGTTAAGCAGCTATAACTTATAAGTAAACGAAAAAGCGGTTTTTTTACTAAAGATCGTAAAAGCCTTTAAAAAAGCATAAAAAAAGTTAGCTACTTAAGTAGTTCGAATAAAAGTATAATAAACGGCTTTTATAACTTAATATAAAACTCTTTAACTAAAAGAATTAAGCGGTTAAGCTTAAGTATAAGACTTAAAAGCTATTATAAGTTATAAGAAACTATAACTTACTACGCTTAAAGTAATTAGTTATTTTAATAATAATATACCGCCGTTTACTTTAAGTAATAAGGCCTTTTTAGCCTTATAATATACTTATTTAAATTCTCTCCGCCGCTTACTTTCTTTCCCTTTCTTTTTTCTTTTTATAACTATATTTCCCTTTACTACTAGTTAAAGCTTACTATACCTCGCTTACTCTTATATATATAACTTTCTTTACTTTAAGCTTATAATCCTTATACTCTTATTTTAAGTCTTTTTATTATTTAACGTCTCTTATAACTAAGACTAGCTATTTTATAACTACTTCTTTTACTTACTTTCTTATAAGCCCTTATACTTTTAATATTAAGGATATAAGTAAGCGCTTAAGCTTTATAAAAATAAGGTAGCTATCCTTTATAGCCTTAAGTCCTTTAGCGAGAGTTAAAACCTCTAGGTTTAAGCTTCTATATAAACCTACGCCGCTTTTTATAGCTATACTTAAGCTAATAGATTTAACTTAAACTACGGCACTATAAAGGACGGCTTATACTACCCTCTTTAAATACTTAACTTAAACGACTTACTTCTTAGCCTTATACTATAGCGTAGTTTAAATAGCTAGTTTTATAGCAACTTAGCTATACCTCCTACTTAGCTCTTACTATTTAAAAGCCCCCGCCGCTTATATATTTTTTAAGGTATAGCTAAAAATCTTTATTAGTAAAATAACTAGCTAATACTTAATGCCTTTAAGTTAACTAACCTCGCTATAATCTTAAGATTTATAGTAGCCGCTATAGCTAGCGGGAACCCGCTTTAGCTAAACGATTAAAACGATATTTACGCCGTCCTTAACTATATATCTAAGGCCTAGCTTAACTAGTTTATAGCTAGGTTTATAGTAGTATCTTAAGGTACTATAGCTAAAACCTTATCTCGCTTTATACGCGGTCTAGCCCGTGCTATAAAATCCCCTTCTTAGCTTATAGCCGCTATAAGCTTTAAAGACTTATTTAGTCTTACTTAATAAACGCTTTTTCCGCCCGCCGCTATACTTAGCTTAGTTATATAAAGGCGTATAAGCGCCTTATTATAGTCTATCCGCTATCTTTCTTTAACCGGAGGAGATAGCGATAACTAGCCTTGCGATATATTCCGCCGCCCGATTTTATAAGAGCCGCTAATAGTAACTAATACGATCCTTAATAAGCCTAGCTTCGCGGGCCTATACTTTAGCAATAAGATTATAATAATTAGGAGTTTCCGCCTAGCTATAAATAATATTAAGTTCTACTTATAGGCCCGCGAAGAGTTTAAACGCGACCTAACTTTAACTTAAGTAATAAAATTCCTAGGCTTTAATATCTGCTTTATTAGCCGTACTAACTACGTGCTTTATATTCTCGCTTTTAAGGCCCTTTTTATAAAGAGGTTCTTTAAAACTATTAAGTATATTTAGAACTTTAAGAGCGAGGAATCGGGCATTAAGGCTATTAAGGACCTTATTACCCGCTTTTAAGCGGGAATATAAATATTTAATACCTTAATACTAACTATACCTATTAATATTAGCGGGACGGCCTACCTTTACCTTAATACCTTCTTAGTAGCTAAACGCGCGTTAGTTAATAAAAAAGTATAAGTAGTAGCGCCGCGTAAAAATAATAATAAGTTAAAAAGCCTAGTAATAAAAAGCGGGGGATAACTATAATAGCGGTAGTAAGTAAGATATAATATCTTGCTTATAAGCGGCTTATAAAGCTAGTAAGTAAAACGGGAAATTTAGCGGAGGATTAAAAACGGCGTAAAAAGGGTAGGTAGGATAATAATACGAAATAAGGCTTAAGTAAAGCTAATCTTTTATAACGTATCCCGCTAAGGAATTTAAGTATTTCTTAGCGCGGAGACTCCTTACTGCCCGATAAGGGCTTAAATACACGCTTTAAAAAAAAGTCGGAAAACTTTATTATAAGTTTTAGCTAAACGCGCTAATCGCCTTAATAAAAATAAAGATATAGAACTAAATATAAAGTAAGGATTTATAATAAAAGCCGCTTATTAAGTATCTTAAGCTACTTAGCTACTATTAGCTAAATAGGCCGAAAAAACTATTAAAAGGATAAGGATAGCGTATTATTAATATAGTATAAAGACGCTATTATAAAGCTATTACTTAGCGCCCCCTTTCTTTTATTCTTACTTTAAACTAATAAGGATATTAACTTTTCTTTTTTACTTAAGGGAGTTATTATAGAATTTAAACGGCTATGCTTAGACTCTTTACTTTGCTCTTAAGAAAGCCTTATAAAACCGGCGATAAGAACGCTTAAAGCACGTATTATAAAGGCTCGCTTAAAGAAATATAATAAACATTATTAGTTAAACCCCGCTAAGGTCTTTAAGATATTACTATAAAGGGTTAAGAGCTTACTTAACTATAGTTTATAACGTTTAACTATAGTTTATAATATCTTTAACTATAGAAAATACTATAAAAACTATTAAGTAAATTCTATTAGTATCTTTAAAGGATATTTAAGGATTTCCGCTAAATATCTTAACTATAGTTTAACCTATTTTTAACTATAAAAGCACCCCGGAAAATAAAAGATAAACCTTACCGCGATTTTTAAGGGATATCTAAGGATATTTAAAGGATTTCCTTAATTATAGTTTATAGTATTTTTAACTAAGCTTATACTTAGTTTATTTAGCGATTTTATAAAGATATTGACGGTTTATCTACATACTATAAATAGTATAGTTAAATACCTTTAAAATTAGCTTAAAAAACTAAGTATAAAGTAGCTAACTATGCTTTTAAAAATAAATAAGCTTTTTACTATTTTTAAACCCCTATATATATTTATATATAGTAATTAGTTTATTATACTAGCTTAACTAATAGTAATTAGTTTATAGTACTAGCTTTAACTAGCGGTAATTAGTTTATAATACTAGCCTTAACTAGCGGCAATTAGTTCGCGCTTTATCCCTTTATTCTTATGCTATAAAGCATAGTATTAGCTTTATATTATAAGCGCGATATTTAAGACTTAATGTTAAATTTTACTACTATATCTTTAATATTAAAGCGCTTTTTATTTAGTGCTTATATCGATATATTTAAGCGGATTTTAAACCGTTTTTATAAAGCGGAGATTTATTAGCTTAGTTTAATACCGGGCTTACTAAGTTCTTTTTATTATAGTTTTAAAAGGTCCTTAAAATACTATTCCGCCGTACTTCCTTAAAGGAAGAAAGGTAATTAAATAGCTAATTTATTTATATAGGCCTTACTTTTATTAGCGTTTTAGCGAATAAAGTTAATAAAACGGTCTACTCTTTAAAACATATTAGCTTTATCGTTTTCTTAAACTTTATCGAAAGATACTTTTAAAGGTCTTAATAAGTTAAATCTCCTTACGTCCTTAGCTTATAGTTAAGGTTTTTTTTAAGGCTTAGTAAGTATATCCTCTTTTTTTAGTGATTAAAGGGGACTAAGAAATTATTCGTTTAATATTACTACTATTTTTATTAAAGGGCTTAAAGCTATACTTAGTTTTAGTATCTATACGCTTAATATAAATAGGTTTAGCCTACTAAAGGTATTGCTTACCGCGTTCTTATCGCTTATTATTAAGGTCTTAGTCTTAATACTCTCGCTAAGCGCTTAACCTTTTATCTTATATATATCTCGGAATTTAGTACGCTAGAAGGCCCTTAGCGTAAGAGGCTTATTTTTATTAATTAAGAGTCTTAAAAATGCTTTAATTAGCGCGGCTATAGCGGATAAGGCTAAACGGTAATACTAAACTAAGAAACTACTAAGTATTCTTTAAGGCGGATTTCCGGTTAAGGCTCTTAAGCTAACTTTATTAGTAGTATACGGTAAAAATATCCGCTAAGCTTATCGTCTTAAGGAAAAAGTAACTTTATTATAATCTTAATCCGGAAGGTATTTAGTAAGCGGGGAGCCGGATAGGTTTAAGGTTAGCTTATCCTTACTTTTTTTATTTAAAGGATAATTGATTTATCTAAGTAATATTAAATTTAGTTTACTTAGTTATATAAGTTTTATTGTTTTATAGTCTATCTTTTATTAGTATTTTAAAAGCGGATTGCCTTTTAAAGGGTAGTAGTCTTAGCTTAGCTAAGCAAGACTCGTTTTATATCCTATTTAGCTTTATAGGCTATTGCAGTATAGTACCTTAAAAAAGAGTAAAGGAGATTATTAAACCGGTATACTTAGTAGGCCGTAGCTTTTTCTACTTTTATAGCCTACTTATCTCGGAGTTCTATTATAAGCGCGTTAAGGAAAAAGTACTTATTATTAAGGTTAGACTTAAAGGCTAATAAAAGCTTCTTACTAAAGAAAATATTATTTAGTATTTAACTTCTTATAAAATAAGTACTTAATCGTACGATATAGTTACTTTTAGCTTAAAGGATATTTAAAGGATTTCCGTTTAAATAAGTAGGAATTGCTACTATTTACTACGCCTTATAGTATAAGGATAAGGGGATAAAGCGCGGACTAGTTACCGCCGGTTAAGGCCGATATTATAAACTAATTACTACTAGTTAAGGCTAGTACTATAAACTAATTACCGCTAGTTAGGCCGGTATAACGGACTAATTACTATATATAAATATATATAAAGGTTTAGATATAGTAAAAAGCTTATTTATTCTTAAAGATATAGCTAGCTACTTTATACTTAGTTCTTAAAGCTAATTTTAAGGGTCTTTAACTATACTATTTATAATATATAGATAAACCGTGAATCTCCTTATAAAATCGCTTAATAAACTAAGTATAAGCTTAGTTAAAAATACTATAAACTATAGTTAAGGAAATCCCTTAAATATCTTTAAATATCCCTTAAAAATCGCGGTAAGGTTTATTTTATATCTTTTTAAGTGCTTTTATAATTTAAAATAGGTTAAACTATAGTTAAGATATCCTACGGAAATCCTTAAATATCCCTTAAAAATACCGGCGGAATCCGCTTAATAGTTTTTACGGTATCTTTTATAGTTAAAGATATTATAAACTATAGTTAGACGTTATAAACTATAGTTAAGTAAGCTCTTAACCCTTTATAGTAGTGTCTTAAAGACTTTAGCGGGGTTTAACCGGTAATATTTATTATATCTCCTTAAGCGAGCCTTTATAGTATATACTTCGGGCGTTTTTTAAGGGGTTTTATAAGGCTTCTTTAAAAGTAAAGTAAGGAGTTTAAGTATAGCTATTTAGATTTTATAATAAGCAATTTAAGTAATACTTCCGCGTAAAGGAATATATAGTTTATTATCTTATCTTCTTAAATACGTTTTAATTCCCCTTTTTAGCTTAAGGATACTAGCCTATTATCTTAATATAGTAAATATAAGAACGCGTTTAGTATAACGTTTTTAATGCTTAATATATAGCATACCTTAAGCGGGAATTAGCTTAAGTATTAAGATATAAAGACTAGCTTATTATTAAATTTTATACTAGTAAAAAATAAGGATTTTTAGTATACGATTTTATAAGTGCTTATATAGTTAGTAAAGACAACTACTTATAGCGGTTTTACGAATAGTATTATAGTATATAACTTATATATTACTTATATTAAACCGGCTACTTTAAGTTTTATAAGCTAATATTAAGGTTCTTTACTTTAAAAGGCGCGGCTTAAGTAAATAATAAGCTAGACCTTAGTCTAGGCTAGTAATATCTTTTTATCTTATTTTATACTTTCTTTTAAGTAAAAAGCTATAGCCGCTACTTTATATTCTTAGGATATATCGATCTAAATAAATAGTTATTAAGCGGGGTTAAAGTAGTAAATTATTTAAGGCTTAGTAAGCTTCTTAATTAAAATCGCGAAGGCCTTTTCTTTTTTCGGAGTAGGCTAAAAAGCGGCTTTCGCGGCGTATTAAGCCCGTCCTTAGCCCCTTAAAGGGACTCCTTCTTCCTATCTTACTTAAAGTAGCTCTGTTTTTCGTTTTAATAAGACGTTAACTTCCTTAGCAAAATACGGGACCGTATAGCGTAGCTACTTAGTAAGGCCGATCTATTTCTTAAGCTATTAAAGGTTCTTTAAAAACGCGATATTACTTAAGACTTATATACGTTTATTTATATTTATTAAGCTAATAGCGTTTACCTTAAATTTAAAGAGCTATATAGATAAGTACACTAAGAAGGACTTTAGTTTAAATAAGGTAATACTATAGTTATAGAAAGCGCGGAATAAAGCCTTTAAATATTAAAGGTGTTCTTCGGCCGTATTAAAGTAGATAATAATATTATTAATATAGGCCGCTACGTATTCTTAATATCTATAAAAAACGTTATCGATAAACCTTTAAACGTATACTAAGAAGTTCTTAAAGCCTATAAGTATTATTAATAATCTTTTTAGCCCGCAATAGCTTATAACTATAAACCTTTCTTAGTAGTCTTAGTAAATTAAGAACTAGTAAAAAAACGATTATATATTTACTATATTAATAAACTTCTTTCTTTAAAAGCGTTTAATTATATTACTTTAAAAGGGCATTAAGCAAGCGTTTAAGGTAATAATAGCATTAATCCCTTATAAGTCTATAACTACTTATCCTTTTTTTTTTCCGTTTACCGTCTTTTATATTACAAATACTAACGCCGCGAATAAGGTTAGCTTATAAACTCGTTTTAATTAGCTTTATATAGTTAGCTAGCTAAATATTATATTTACTACCTTTTTATCTTTATCGCTTAATAGGTATAATCTTAATACGACTTATTAGTATTGCTATTCTTTTATTAAAGAAATGCGTATATATTCGGATTTATTTATATATACTACTCCCTCGTCTCTTTAAAGGCGGGGAAACGATTAAAGAATATCTTAGACTTTTAATATATATTTTCAGTTTTTAACGTAGATTTAAACGCCCTTATTAGTAGTAAGTTTAAGTAAGTCTTTAGTTCGGCCGATCTTAAGTTTATAGTTTGCTATAAGATCCTTTTATAAGAAGTCCTTAATAAGGTTTATTTTATCCGGATTTTCTATAAAGGCTTCCGCTAAGGGAGTAGTAGCATCGACTTCTTAATATAGCTAAAACTACTTATTAAGGTTTATAATTATCCTTACCTTTTAGCCTTAGTAAAGTATTAGTAGTTCCTTAAAATAGTTTATCGCTATAAAGCCCTTATAATCTTATATTATTATCCGGGCAAGCTTAAGGTTATTAAGGAAAAGTATTATATTACGCTTTAATAGCGGCGCCCGGACTTATATAAGTAAGGCGTAGCTAAAACTAGCTAAAATCGTTATAGTAACAAAGTAAATTACTTATATATATATTGCTAGTCTTAGCCGGACTATCTTAACTTTAGCTTCGATCCCTTTATAAGCCCCGATTTATAAGACCGATATAAAGTTAATAAGGTCCTTTTAGTAAGTAATTAAAAAGTCTTAGCTAAGTAATATATTAGCTATTAAGCGTTTTACTATCTAAGCGCTAATCCTTACTTTTACGATAGCGAGGCTATTATTTAGCTTTCCTAGTATATATATAGTAAATTTTACTTATTTAATAGTAGCTATCCTTTTTACTTCTTAAATAGGAATTCGTTAAAAAGAGTTTATAGTTACGTCTTAAAAGGTTTTTACTAAGTTAGCTTAAATAAGGCTTCGGTCTGCCTTAGTATTTATATAAGCTTTAATGCTTATTTTAAGCCCTTCTTTTTTATAAACTAATAAGTATATATAGGTAAATCGTAATAGCTTATTATAGTTTAATAGCTAAACGTTAAACGAAGCCTTAACTATTTAAACGCTTTATAGCTTTTAAATAACTACTTACTATACTAAGCTATATCTTTATATAATAACGTCTTAGTTAAGGTTAAGGGGGTATTTATCTTTAATATATTAGTAAAGCTTATTCTTTAAGGGGAATACTTTGCTATAAAATCTATATACTTTATCGGCCTCTTATACTAAATCTACTATAGTATAGATTGCGGTTTCCTTTAAGCTTTTATTAGTATTTTACTAAGCTTCTTTTATATTATACTCTTTATCCTTTAAATAATTATTAGTTTTTACTATAGTTCTTTTCTTAATCGCGGGGTATACTTACTTTAGCTTTAGTATTAGTAAATATATAGTTTTAAAGGTTTTTTTTCTCTTAAGCTAAAAGACCTTAGCTTATATTCTTAACTATTTAAGCGGATATCTCTCTTAACCTTAGCGAGCGCTATAAGGCTTATAATATATCTACCTTTATTAAGCGGTTTATAAATATAACCCACGGCCTTAGCAAGCTTTTAATAGATAGCTAAGGCGTTCCGGACTATCCGTTAAGTATATATAAAGTATAGTTAGTCGGCCCTTACCTTTTTATAAGTTAAACCTATTTCTTTCGCGCTAGTAAGTACTTTTAAGATCCTTAAGTATATTTAACTAATAGCTAAGGAAGAATTTCCTTATATTTATTAATCTATCTATTAATATCCTTATTTCTGATTTAATATTATAAGGATTCTTATAATAAACGTCTAGCTTTTAGTAAATTACTATAATTAAGTAGTTTAGCTAATTAAGCATAGCCTTAGCTTTATATTATAAGCGTAATATTTAAGACTTAAAGTTTAATCTTATTACTATATCCTTAATAGTAAAGTGCTTTTTATAAAGTATTTATATCGCTATATTTAAGCGGATTCCGAACTATTTTTATAAAGCGGAGATCTATTAGCTTAGTTTAATACTAAGCTTATTAAGTTCTTCTTATTATAGTTTTAAAAGGTCCTTAAAATACTATTCCGCCGCACTTCCTTAAAGGAAGGAGAGCAATTAAATAGCTAATTTATCTATATAGGCCTTGCTTTATTAGCGTTTTAGCGGATAAAGTTAATAAAATAGTCTACTCTTTAAAATATATTAGCCTTATTATCTTCTTAAACTTTATTAAAAGATACTTTTAAAGGTATTAATAAGTTAAATCTCCTTATATTCTTACCTTATAATTAAGGTTTTTCTTTAGGCTTAATAAGCGCGTTTTTCTTTTCTTAGTACTTAAAAGAAACTAAGGAATTATTCGTTTAATATTACTATTATTTTAACTAAGGGGCTTAAGGCTATACTTAGACATAATATCTACGCGCTAAGTATAGATAGGTTTAGCCCGCTAAAGGTATTGCTTACCGCGTCCTTATCGCTTATTATTAAGGTCTTAGTCTTAATACTCTTATTAAGCGCTTAACCTTTTATCTTATACGCGTCCCGGAATCCGGTGCGCTATAAAGCTCTTAGTATAAGAGGCTCGTTTTTATTAATTAAAAGTCCCGAAAATGCTTTAGTTAGCGCGGCTATAGCGTATAAAGTTAAATAGTAATACTAAACTAAGAAACTACTAAGTATCCTTTAAAGCGGATTTTTAATTAAGGCCTTTAAGCTAAACTTTATTAGCAATACGCGGTAAAAATATCCGCTAAGCTTATTATCTTAAGGAAAAAGTAACTTTATTATAAGCTTAATCTAAAGGGTATTTAATAAGCGGGGAGTTAAATAGTTTTAAGGTTAGCTTATCTTTACTTTTTTTATTTAAAGGATAATTAATTTATTTAAGTAATACCGAATTTAGTTTACTTAGTTATATAGGTTTTATTATTTTATAGTTTATCTTTTATTAGTATTTTAAAAGCGGATTACCTCTTAAAAGGTAGTAGCTTTAGCTTAGCTAAGCGGGACTTTTTTTATATCCTATTTAGCTTTATAGGCTATAATAGTATAATACTTTAAAAAAGGGTAAAGGAGATTATTAAACTAATATTCTTAATAGGCCGCGGCTTTTTTTACTTTTATAGCCTACTTATTTTAAAGTTTTATTATAAGCGCGTTTAAAAAAGGTGCTTATTATTAAGGTTAAACTTAAAGGCTAATAAGAGCTTCTTATTAAAGGAAATATTGTTTAGTATCTAACTTTTTATAAGATAAGTACTTAATCGTATAATATAGTTACTCTTAGCTTAGTAGATATTTAAGGGATTTTTATTTAAATAGGTAGGAATTGCTACTATTTACTACGCCTTATAACGCGAGGATAAGGGGATAAGGCGCGGATTAATTACTATTAATCGGGGCTAGTACTATAAACTAATTACTACTAGTTAAGGCTAGTACTATAAACTAATTACCGCTAATTAAGCCGGTATAATAGACTAATTACTATATATAAACGTATATAAAGGTTTAAAAATAGTAAAAAGCTTATTTATTCTTAAAAGTATAGCTAGCTACTTTATACTTAGTTCTTTATACTAATTTTAAGGATCTTTTACTATACTCTTTATAATATATAAATAAACCGTAAATATCCTTATAAAATCGCTTAATAAACTAAGTATTAGCTTAATTAAAAATACTATAAACTATAGTTAGGGAAATCCTTTAAATATCTTTAAATATCCCTTAAAAATCGCTATAAGGTTTATCCCGTATCTTTTAAGGTGCTTTTATAGTTAAAAACGGGTTAAACTATAGTTAAGATATCCCGCGGAAATCCTTAAATATCCCTTAAAGATACTAATAGAATCCGCTTAATAGTTCTTATAGTATTTTTTATAGTTAAAGATATTATAAACTATAATTAAGTAAGCTCTTAACCCTTTATAGTTATATCCTAGAAACCTTAGCGGGATTAAACTAGTAATATTTATCGTATCTCCTTAGGCGAGCCTTTATAGTATGTGCTTTAAGCGTTCCTATTGCGGGGTTTTATAAAGCTCCTTAAAAGTAAAGTAAGGAGTTTAACTATAGCTGTTTAGATTCTATAACATTGTTTATAGATATTGTATTGTTTATAGATACATTATTTATAAGTATATTGTTTATAAAGCGTTTTATATTAAATATTTTATTATTAATTTTAAAGCGAGTCTTTATAACTATAAGAATATAATATAGGCCGTTATTAATAAAGCTTTATATAAGTATATTTGCCTTTTTATTTAATAAGGTTATATTATCTTTACTTTTTAAAGTAAAGGTATTATAATAAGATAATTAGCTTATTATATTAATATTAATATAAGGTATATAAAGGCAGTTTTTTAATATATAGCGTATATTACTATTTAGAAATTTAAAATATAAATTTCCTACGCCTTTAACTATAATAAAAGACGCTTTTCCTTATGTAATAGTTATATATATATCTTTATAAAAAGGAAGGAGTGATTTATTATATACTATATACCAAAAAGCCCTTATATTAAAGATAAAGCTATATATATTCCCTTTTTTGTTTTTATAATATTTTTATCTACCTTAAAAATAACTTAAGAAATAAAAAAAAGAAAAGGCTTTAAAAGTCTTATAATATTTCTTATATTAGCTTTCTTTTTCTCTTTAAAAAAGGTAGATAAAAGAGGTGTATATAAAAGGGGTATAGTAAATATAAAGGGTATAGAGGGTATAAAGGGTATAGAAAGTATAAAGAGTATAAAGGGTATATAAGGTATAAAGGGTATAAAGGGTATAGAGGGTATAAAGGATATAGAGGGTATAAAGGGTATAAAGGGTTAAAGAGAAGGGTTATTTACTTAAGCTAAGGAGTTAGAAATATAAAGTATTTCTTTAAAAGGAGAGGAATCTTTAAAAGAGGAAACTCGTCTCTTTTTTCGGCCTTTAACTACTAATTTTCTAAGAACTAAAACTCTTTCTTAAGAAGACTCTCTTAAAGATAGTATAGGTTTAAAGCGCTTATTATTCCTATTTAAATAGTTCCGAAAAGGTTTAATTAAAAGGGGCCTTTTATAAAAAGAAGAAAAAGAAGGTTTTAGTTTAAAACTTACTATCTTTACCTTATCTTTTCTTTCCTTAAGCTAAAAATAGTCTTTTATAGTATAGCTCTTTTTTTATATTTTTTATAGAAAACGGGTTTTTTACTATATAAAAAGAATAGCTAATTAAAAAAGGGACCTTTTAAAGCTTTAATCCTTTTAAACTTATCGAGTAAAGAGGAAGAAAGTAATTTTAAAGTATAGGCTTAGGCGTTATCTTTAAGAGCTTAAGAAATATTAGTTATAAAGCTAAAATAGGAGCTATTTAAGTATTTTAAAATCTAGGTAATAATTACTACCTTAAGGATTTTAATTTATAGTATATTTAGCTTATTAAAAAGCTTTTATATCTAATTAAGATATACCTTAATCGAAGTATAGGTTTCGAGGGTTATATTAAATAATTCTTTTATAAGAATAAAGTTTAAGGTAAAATTTACTAAGTTATAAAGGGTTTTTAAAGCTTCTTAAGCTAACTTTATAGTTATATAGTGTTTTATTTTAAGAAGAGGACTATCGTTAACTATAAAACGTATAAGGGTAGGAATTTCTGCGGATTTAGTATATAAATCTTAAGAGACGGCTCCGGCGGCTTTCTCCCGGATAAAAACGGATTCTATTAAAAGTAACTAAAAGGAATAATTCGAAGAACCTTTTAGCTTGCTATATTAGTAGTCGTTCTTAGTAGCTAGATTTCCTATCGATTTCTTCGAGAGGTATTTTAGTATAAAAGTCGATTAAAGGAAGAGGAGTAAGAAATATTAATTAAAGAGATATTAGTTTAAGAATATAACAAAAAGGGTCTAATAGATTTAAAGAACTTTTTGTTTAGAGGTTAGCCCCTTTATTACGTAGTAAGAGACTTTTAAAGGGGTTTTTTTACTAGTTCTTTAGATCTTAATAGCCGATTAAAAATTAAGGAGGATAAAGGAGAGATATAAAAAAGGAGTAAAGGACTTTATTTAATATAAGCGAAAAGGGAAAAGACCTATTAAAAAGCACGTTTTTTATTTTATAAGGAAAGATTTTTATAGGGTTTTTTATATTTAATATAGTTAAAAAAATATAGTTATAAAAACATTAAGTATAATAAGGAGGAGGAGAGGGTAAAACTTAAGAACTAAGTCCGATAAGATATCGGGAGAATTCCGGAGAAAATACGATAAGTAAGCGCAACTACGTAAAAAGTAAGAAAGGGTTTTGCTAGAGTTTCTTAATTACGTAATAGTCAGAAAAACGTTAGTAAGGGTCGGGGGGAAGTCCGGCTTAAAGGGAAGCCGGGCTTATAACTAATTAAGGAGTAAATAGGGATAGAAGGGAGTAAGTATATAGCTATAAGTAAGGGGATTATAAAGATATAAAGAGTATACGAAAAGGTAAAGAAATAAGTAAGATATATATATTAAGGTTAATAATTTATTTTAGGTAAAGGGGTAACTAAGGCCTTTTTATATAGATAATTCTTAAGCTATAAGTAACTTAAGAAATTTAAAAAAGAGCCCCTTATTTAGCGTAGTTATATATAGTAAGCTAGTAGCTATTATTTAGTTAATATTATCTTTATAAGCCTAGAGATTAATTCTATAAAGAATACGAGGTAGCGTAGCAAGTTAGTACGGATTATATATATAGTCTCTATATATACCTGTTCTTAATCTGCTGATATCCTGCTTATAAATACGTAGAATAATATAAGAAAATATATATAGTATATAAGATTGTATAGCAGATTTAATATATTCTTTAGCATATTTATATCGCGTGTTATTTATGCTGTATTTATCTTGTAGGCTGGGGGAGAGTATATTTTACTCCCTTATAACTTTTATATAGCTTATTTCGAGAATATTATTTTCTACTTTAATACGCTAAAGCAATATTATAAAGAAGTCGATATAGTGCTAAAAGCGTTAAGAAAAGCTAGCTTATATATCTTCTTAAAGAAATATAGCTTTTATATATAAAAAGTAGAATTTTAAAGTAATATAATTACCCCTTTTTATATAAGGATAAACCTATAGAAGATTTTTATAATAAAGAGTTAGCTAATTCTTATAAATATTAAAGAAATTAAAAGCTTTATAGGATATATAAATTATTATAAGAAGTTTATATCGGACCTTTTTAAGATACTTATACTTATCTTATTAATATTAGAAAAAGCTAAATTAGACCCTTTTAAGTAGAATTTAAAAGTAAATACAGCTTTAAAAAAGATTAAAAGATTATTTATAAAAGAACTTATATTAAATACTTATAATATAAAGAAGCCGTGAAAGTTCGAAACGGATACTTTTAATTTTATATTAAGCCCGTAACTTAGTTCGCGCGAAAAGAATAATATTCTTAAACTTATAGCGTTTTACTTTAAGAAGCTAGTAAGTATAGAGATTTATTACTCTATCTATAATTAAGAATTCTTAGCTACTATATATACTTTTAAAGGATTTCGATACTATATTTTAAGGAATAAATATAAACTTAAGTTTTATATAGATTATAAGAATATTAGTTATTTTGCTATAACGTAGTAGTAAAATACTAAGTAAATAAGATAACTTAAATTCCCTTTAAAATTTAATTATAAGATTATTTATAAAAATAGCTTTAAGAAGGACTAAGCTAATATAATTAGCTAATAACTAAACCTTAATAATAAAAAAGAGCTTTATAAAGAGACCTAATTATTTTTAAATATTAATAGTAATTTAAAGTTAAAGACATTATATATACTATTTAATATATAAGAGTATCTTATAACTTTAAAATTACTTAAGAACTCTTATAAGAACCTAGATAAGAAAAGATATAAGAATCTTAAGTAAGAGGGAAAAATATCGTTTTATAAAAATAAGCTATTCCTTACTTTAAAAACTAAGAAGGTAATTATAATAGGTTTTTATTCGCACTTTTTATACGGATATTAAGGTTTTATAAAAACGTATAGTAAAATTAAAAACAATTTTAATACCTATAAGCTTTAGAAGAGAATTTTAAGAGTTATTAAGTTATGCAATATATATAATAAAAGCAAGGCTATATAATATAAGCCTTATAGTAACTTAATTCTTTAAAAGGTTTCTTTTAGACTTTAAGACTTTATAGCTTAAAACCTTATTACGAAATTACTAAAGTCTATAAATATTACAATTAATATATATAATTTTATTTTAGTTATAGTTAATCGTCTTATAAGTTATAGCTATTTTATTTTAACATATAAAGCTATAGATATAGAAAAGTAATCTTATACTTTAATAAGATATATTATAGCTAAATAAAGACTTTTAAGTTTAATTATTTTAAATAAAGATCGGAAATGAATTTTTGATTTTTAGTAAAGCTTAATATAAGCCTTAAAAATAAAGTATAAATTATTTATGACTTTTTACCTTATTATAAACAGAATAATAAAATAATTAAATTAAAATCTTAAGCAATACTTTAGAAGTTATATAAACAATTAGTAGGATAATTAGCATTTAAAATTACTTATAGTATAGTTAGCGTATAATACCTTTTATTTTAAGCTTATTAAAATACTCCGGTATTTATAAATTATAGCTTTATACTTAAAGCTTATAAGTCTTCTTTACTTTAAGAAGTTTTAGCCGAAAAAGCTATATTAAACTATAAGTAGTTAATTAGCTTGTACGGATTTATAAAATCAGAATTAAAATATATTACTAAAAGAATATTATATTATTATAATTAAAAGTAATCTTTAGAACTTTCTTTATTTAAAGGCAATAAAGTATATCTAATAATAAGGAATGTTAATACTAATAGACTTAATAAGTCTTTAGATTATAAAAAGATAAGATCTTTTAAAGTTATAAAGAAAATAAGAAAAGTTAATTATAAGTTTAAACTTTTAAATAGTTTACTTATATACCTTATTTTTTATATATCTTTATTAAAACTAACTTTAAGACAAGCTAAAATAGTAAAAGAGCTAAACTTAAAAAGAGTTAGAGAAAGCAAATATATAGTAAAGACTATACTTATTAAGAAGATAGAAAATTAAAATACTTTTATTTAGTAAAGTAAAAAGATTATCCTAGTTTAAATAATACTTAAGAACCTATAAAGGCCTTAAAAAATACTTTAAGAAACGTTAAGAATTTTAATTAACAAAACTCTTAAGTAAAAGTATTAGCTTCTTTAAGCTAAGGTTTCTTTACTATCTTTAGATAGTAAAAGTAAAAGGAAATTTAGTAAGGAAAAACCCTTATAATTAAGTTTATATAACTTAGTATATATTCCTTTTAGGATAGGATTCTCTTTATTAAGAAAGATCTACTAAGGACAATATTAGGATTTTCTTTAACGAATTCCTAAGGTTAATCTTTAAAAAGTAGGATTTCTTTAATTATTTTAAGAATCTTATTAATGCTAAAAAGAGCTTTATAAGATAAGAGGTTTATCTTTTAAGGTTGAAAAATACTTTAAAAAGAGGAATATATAGTAAAAACCTTATTCCGTAAGTAATTATAAGTACTAAGGGTATTAATATTTAGTAAGGTAAATACCGCTAAAAATAAAATATAACTATTAAAGTAAATACTAGTAGTTATAAGGAGAAACGACATAGCTTAATAGTTAAGACGGCTAGTATTAGCTATAAGCGGTATAAGTTAAATACGCTTATAATTAGCTTAAGTTAGCTTTAGCTAGAAATAGAATTAGTATTAAATAAATCGACTAATACTTTATATAATCGACCGATGTTTTATATAAAGCTAAGGTAAAAGGCCTCCTTTTAAAAGAAAATAAAATTTCGTAAAACGTTTTAAGATAAGTATATTAAGTCTTATAAGTAAGTTATAAGTAATAAAGCGTATATTACTTATAACTAATAATAAAGGTAGCGTAAGCTATTTTTATTAGCTTAAAAAGTAGTTTAGTAACTTTATAAGTTATATAAGATAAAAGTTATAAATTAGCATATAAAAGCATATAAAAATATTTAAAAGAAAAGCCTTTTAGTAGCTTTAAAAAGATATAAAAAAAGGTCTTTCCTCTTTTTTCTCTTAACTCTTTTCCTTTCTTTTTTATTTCTTCTCTAGCTAGTTTTAACTTAAAAAATCTATATAATAAGATACCCTTACTTTATTTAGTTAAGTAATCCGTACTAAGTTTTCTTCTCCCTTTTTAAGCTATAAATTATAAACCTAATAAATTATATAAGGATACTTATCTTTATAAAAGATTAGTGTTTTTATAATATTATACTTCGTTTCTTTTAGTGATTTTACTATTAAAGTCTTTAACTTATAGGGTTATAAGGACTTAGGCTATAGCTTAAGCCTTATTATATAAAAAAGGCCAGGTCCGTATATATAAACATAGACCCGCCGTATATAAGCAGGCTTTTTATAGCTTATTATTATAATACTATAAACGGCACCTATATACTAGCCTTTACTTACTCCGTAATAGTATAAGCTATTAATTATAAACTCGTTCGATAGTATAATAGCGGGAGCTCCGCCTTAAGTAAAGCGGGACGACGCTATTATAAAGTCGTTGCGGAACGCCTTAAAGGTATTAAAGAGTACGTCGGCCGGCTAAAAGGATAACTTCCTCGCTGTACTAAGGGGGCCGATTATAAAGCTTATTTTAACCTTTATAGCATTAGCCGCGCTAAGAACGGCGCTTACGATTACTATAGTGCGGAAGCCGCTCTTATAGCTAATATAAGATAGGAAGCTAAAGAGCTTTTACTTCTTCCTTAGCCGGCTATAGGCGAAATACTATACTAATAAGGAATGCGGCCTTAATAGCGGCCGGAGCGCTATTAAGTACGCGCTCTTATATATACTACCGGAGCCTTAAATAAAAAGAATCGCGGGCTTTTTAAAAAAAGGGGGCTATAATAGCTCCTAGGACCCTTAAGACTTTTTCTAGCACCTTATTTACGCGTTTAGCAATATATAGGAATAAGAAAAAGCATAAGATAGGCTACGCACCTTTAAATAAAGGGACGGATAGTCCTTTAAAGAGTTCCTCCTTAAGTTCGAGGAAACCCTTTTTTAAGTAGCGGGTACTATAATATAGAAAGATAGCGCGAAGCTAATATAGCTATAGAACTTAATTACCTTAGCACTCCGCGAGCTACTTATCCTTATTATTATACTATTTATATATAGTAAGTACGTTAGCCGCTTTATAAAAGTAGCTTAAAGTTATAAATAGACGCCTTACTTTTAAAAGTTACGGAAATATACTTTATATAGCGGGGATAGGGTTACCCCCCTCTTATAAAACGCGCCTACTATTAACGTCGATAGCGATACCTTTATAACCGCGATAAGGACCGACCGCGTAAAACGCTTAAAGAAGGCGTCTACGACCTCGACTTCTTTTATGCTAGCGGGCTAGTCCTTTTAGCAGCGGGCTAAATAGGGTTTTAGCGACGAGATCTAAAAATAACGGGCTAATAGCCAATGCTTACGCTATAAAGCGGGCTCTTACTTCGCTACGAAGTGCTTATATAAGCCGGCGAAGCGTCTTTTTATAAGAATCCGCTTTATAGCGGTTAATATACTACCTTAGCTCGCCTTAAATAATAAGGACCCCGCCCCTTATAAAGTAAAGGGAAAAAAATAGCTCCGGGGTAAAGATAGGCCCCGGAGCCGTAGTTATAAGTATAAGTAAGGTAGGAGCTAGTAGCTTATATAAAAAAGGATCTTACTTTAATATAAGTTATACTTAATTAGTCCGAATCTCTTACCGCTTTTATAGATAAGGGATATTAATACTACGCCGTAGTAAATAAGGCGTTCGTATATTAAATATAAGTGCTTATTAAGAGGATTACCCTACGCTAAGTAAAAGGCGCCTTAAGCGTAATAAAGGGTGCGGAGATTAAAGGTATTACTTAGCTAGCTATAAAAGTAGCCGGCTGCTTAAGGCTTATTATAGTATATATAATCCCGGAGCTTAAATTCCCTTTAATCTTAAGGAAGCCTTAGCTTATATATATATAGTCCTTCTCGGTTCCGTACTAAAAAAGGCTATAGTTCGGCTTAGCGGAGATATAGCTCCGCTATATTAACGGCGCCTTTAAGGAGATAAGGGCTATACTAAGGCTAGCTAATACTATTAAAGTACTCGCTTTAGTCTTTATAAGTATAGTTAAACGGCTTATACGCTAAAAAGGTAAGGCCGCCGCTAACGCGGCGATTTATGCTATAAGCCTTATAGATATTAATAAGGCCTTAAAGATTAAAACGCTAAAATCGCTTATAAACTTATAGAGGGTAATCTTTTAGCGCTTTTACGACTTATTGCCGCTCTTTATAAAGCATAAGGCCGATAAGCTTAACCCTTATAAGCTAAGAGTTAATTATAAAATCCCTATCCGTATAAATAAGCGAGGAAGGGAGTTCCCCGCGCCTTTTAAGCCGCTATATAGTATATCTTAAGCCGAGTTATTAGTACTTAAGAAGACCTTTTAAGACCTTTTAGATAAGGGGTTTATCTAAGCGAGTAGCTTTAAGGTAGGCGCTTTAGTGCTCTTTATTTAGAAACTAAGGGGCGGAATCCGCTTTTACTATAACTATTAGGCCCTTAATATAATTACGCGGCTAGACCGTTACCCGCTCCCCTTAATCTTTAATACGCTCCGTAACCTATTAAAGGCAAAGTAGTTTACTAAGCTTAATATTATATAGGCGTTTTATAAGGTACGGATTATAGAGGGTAAGGAGTAAAAGATAGCCTTCCGTACTTATTATAGCTTATTTAAGTAGCTAGTAACCCCTTTTAGTCTTACTAAGGCCCCGGCTACCTTTTAGCGTTATATTAATAATATCCTTCGCGACTTCTTTAATAAGTTCGCATCTGCCTATATCGATAATATTCTTATTTATAGCAGCGGCTTATATAAGGACTATATATAAAAAGTGCGGAGGGTTTTAAACCGCCTTTACCTACACGGCTTATACTTTAATCCGGATAAGTGCGAGTTTAAGGTTAAGCGTATAAAGTACCTTAAGTTTATAATTAATACCGGCGCGGGTATTTAAGCGGACCCCGTTAAGATATAAGCGATTTAAGACTAAGATACCTTAATAATATAAACTAGTATATAAAGCTTTTTAAGCTTCGCTAATTACTACTATATATTTATTTATAGGTTTTCTAAAATCGTTATACTATTAAACGAGATTATAAGGAAAAAGGTAGCTTTTTATTAAGGACCCGTATAAAAAGGTGCGTTTTATACGCTTAAGGACCTATTTTTATAGGCCTTAGTGCTGCTTTAATAGGATTTTAACCGCACTACTATAGTAAAGGCGGACTATAGCGGCTAGGCGCTTAAAGGCACGCTCTTATAAAAGGTAAAGGGGCGGAAGCAGCCTATAGCCTTTTACTTAAGGAAGCTAACTTTAGCGGAAAGGAACTACGCTATTTACGATAAAGAGATACTTACTATTATTAGCTATCTTAAGTAATAGTAAGCAGAGCTCCGTAGTTATAAGAGCTTCGAAGTCCTTATAAACTATTAAAACTTTAAGTATTTTATAACTTATTAGTACCTCTTTAAGCGGTAGGCTTATTAAGCTAAGTACCTATCCCGCTTTAACTTTTAGATTAAGTATAGGCTGGGTTAAGACTCCGCTATCTTAAACGCTCTTTCCCGGCGGGATTAAAACCGCACTATAAACGCGGATATTAAGGTATAGGATCTATAGCTTATTCCGCAAGCGGCGTTACGTACGTATATTAAGGTCTCCTTTATTAAGGAACCTTTAACCCCCTCGTTTAGTGCCTTTATTAAGGAGCCTTTAACCCCTTATTTAGTGTCCTTATTAAGGAGCTTTTAACCCCCTTATTTAATAAAGTAGACCCGCTTACTATATTAAAGGCGGGTATCCCGCCTTCCTTACTAACGCCTCCTTAAGCGCTAAGTTCGGGGGACTAAGTAGGCTTAAGCGCTTAAGTAGTAAGAATCTTTTAAGATAAGAGCCTTTAGCGTCTTTAGGATAGGCTAGCTTCTTAAGACTATATATATAAGAGCGTGCGGCGCGTTATAAAATCCGGCGCGCGTTTCTTAGATTTAAAGCTACGATTAAAAATATAAGTAGCGGACTGCTATATCGACCTAAGGGGGCACCTCCGTTAAAGGGGTAGGTTATAGGTAATAGGCGCCTCTTATATAATAGAAGCCGATAAGAGGAACGCCTTACCGAAGGATAAGCTAAGGAACAAGCTTTAAAGGAAGCTAATATAGCTAATCTACGACTTTAGTATTATCGGCTACCCCGGCTAATAAGGTATAGCGGTAGGGCTTATAAAGGACTTTTATTAGCCTTTTATATAGCACTATATACGCCGCTTCCTCCGTAATTATAATATCTATAGCCGCACGAAGATTTAGTAAGCGCTTTATAAAAGGCTCTTAAAGTAGCTGCCGATCTTAAACTAGTTTTAAATATATATCTAAATAGATTTTATAATAGACCTTCCGCTTATATTAAGGGGGAATTGCTATATATAGGTTATTAAGGACTGCTTTAATAAAGAAGTAGTGCTTAAGCTAATACCCTTTATAAAAGCGGAGGTATATATAAAACGTTTTTTTTAGTACTAATCTCGGATATATAGCTAGCTTACTTTAATTATAAGCGATAAAAGCTTTAACTAAATAAAGCGCTTTTAGTAGTACCTTTATAAGCTGCTTTAAGTTACTTAGCTACTTAGCTCTATATATTACTTATAAATACTTAGCTCCGTATATTACTTATAGACTAATAAGGGCCCGGAACGCGTTAATTAAAAAGCATAAGCCTACTTATAAGCCGTAGTAGCCCGGAACTAAGCAAACTAAGACTATTAGCTCTTAGCTATATAACTTGCTTTAAATAGTAAGCCTTAAGCGTCTATTAGCATAACCCTTTTTTTCGCGTTATACGGCTTTAAACCCCCCTCCTTAATACTTTAAGTAGCGGATATAGCAGTAAAAAAGCACTTAGCCGCCTCGCTAAAGGCTTAAGCTACTCGCTTCGTTTAAAAACTTAAGGAGACTACGGACTATTACTAATTAGTAATAGTAGCGGCCGCGTAAAATTAAAAGCAGTACGCTAATAAGTCTAAGTCTTTAGTAAAGAGTTTCGCACTAAAAGATAAAGTTTAGTTAAACCTTTATAACTATTAATCCGGCCGCTTAAAAAAGAAGCTTAACTAGCTATATATAAAGTTTACGATATAAAGAGTTATTAGCTTATAAGTTATAAAGCTTAAAGGGTTAACTTTAAGGATATATAATAAGATTAATATAAACTTATTATGCTAAACGGCTTAAGACCCCTTACCCGGTTAAGCGGTTATAGACTTTTAGCCCCTTATAATCTTAGTTAAAGGGGAAAAGGAATTCGTAATTAAAGAAGTAAAAGTAGCCTATTAAAGGAAAGTAAGTAAAAGTAAGTAGCGGGAGGTGCTTATTAAGTAGCGTAGCTACTTAAACTTAACTTAAGAGCCTATATAAAAGCTTATAAGCGCTAATACTTTAAATAAGTTTAAAGCCTTTTATAAGCTAGTAAATAAAAACAATAAGCTTAGTTATTAATAGCTCCCCTTTAAGCGGAAATAAGAGGTAACCTTAGCCTTTTTATTATTTATAATATCTTATAAAGCGGAAAGGAAAAAGAAGTTATATTTAAGGCCGCTTAGCCCGGGCAACTAAGGCCTATACTACTTATCCTTATCTTTAGTCTTTTCTTTATCGTTATCTTTATCCTCTCCCTCCTCCTTCTCCCCCTCCTCCTTAAAGGCGGCGGCGGCGGCCTTTAAAGCGCGGAGACGGCCCTTTAGCTTAAATATCTAAGCGGCGGCGGCGGCGAAGGGGTTAAAAAGGGCGGCGGCGGCGGTAAGTATAATAAGGCTAGCGGCGGCGTTACTATAAGTAGTGCGGACGGCCGGGATAAGGGCAGCGGGGATAGATAAGGGCACCGCTAATAGCGCTATAAAGGCGGTGTTTTTAACTAAGGATAGTTAGCGCTAATCGCTATAGTAAGTATAATAAGGAGGGAGGAAGAAAAAGAGGGGGGGACTTACTTAAGTATATAGCCTATCCGCTTAAGCGAGCGTAGGTAATAGTAAGTAGCGGCAGCGGCTTTTAATTATGCCTTAACCGCCTTACTATTAAGGTTAGCCTTTTAAGCTATCTTAATAGTAATAAGAATAGCCGGAGCCGCTTTATAAGCGTAGCTAGTATAGGCGTAAGCAAAGTAGCTATTACTAAGGCGACTTACTTACTTATAGTAAGTATAGCCGCTTAATAAGTAGCGTATATAGGACTTATTATAAGCGGCGCTAAGCAATACTTACCGCTTATATTAAGTTATAAGTTAGTATAAGGATAGCGTACTTAAGGGAGCGGACTTATAGCGCTTAACTTAGCGGTCTTAAAAGTAGTAAAGGGGCTGCTAAAGGGTGGAGTTATAGGAGCTGGCGATAGTATAGTTACTTATAAAGGTATTATAAGTATAAGCATAGCTAAGGAGGCGGCGGCGATATAAGCGGCGGTAGTAGTATAGGTGTAGTACTTAAGCTTAAGGTCGTTAAGGAGCTTTAATATAAGTACTAATAATATAAACGATATATTATTTTTATAAAGGTTAGCTTAAGGGTATTTACTTTATATACTAAAAGGCGATATTTATAGTATTATTATTACTATTACTATTACTACTATTACTACTATTACTATTACTATTATAGTTATTGCTAGTTTAAAAGAAGGAGGAAGAAAAAGAGGGTTAAAGGCGGAGAGATAGGGTATTTATACCTTTTAGTCCTTAACTTAAGGCGCGGAATACTTAGGCCGCTTAATACGCCGCCGGGCTATTTAAGGCGGATAAGGTGCTTGCTTAATAAGCGCATAGGCCTCTTAATAAGTAGCCGCTTAATTAAAGGCGAGCGGCGGCGGCGGGTAGGGCTATTAAACTTACTATTATACGGCCTTACTTACTATAATATAAGTCTAGCGCTTGCCGGGCCGTAGACCGGGCAGCGCTTTATAATAGCTAGTAGCCCCTTATAATAGCTCCGAACTATATAGCGCGGTATAAAAAGCGGAGGTATTATATTAAAGTCTTTAACTTATAGGGTTATAAGGACTTAAGCTATAGCTTAAGCCTTATTAAATAAGGAGGGCTAGGTTTATATATATAAATATAGACCCGCTATATATAAGCAGGCTCTTTATAGCTTGTTATTATAATATTATAGACGGCACCTATATACTAGCCTTTACTTACTTTGTAATATTTATAAAAATATTTATAGTTTATTTAAATACTAAAAATAAATAGTTAGATAGTATAATTAAAAATCCTATTAATTAGCTTAAATAACTAAGTATAAAGTAGCTAGATATACCTTAAAAACATAATAAGCTTTTTACTATTTATAAACCCTTTTATACGTTTACGTATAGTAATTAGTTTATTATTTTAGCTTAATTAGCAGTATTAAGTTTATAGTATTAGCTTTTACTAGCGGCAATTAGTTTATAGTATTAGCTTTACTAGTAGTAATTAGTCCGCGCTTTATCCCCTTTTCTTTATGCTAGAAGGCGTAGTATAATATTTTTATATATTAAGTTAGCTTTATCCCCTTTATAGCTAAGTTATAGTATTAATTTTACTTATTAAATTATCACTTTATAAGTCTTTTTAGTTTTAAGTCGCTTTACTTACTGTTTTTTTAGCTTTTAAACGGCTACTTACGTTATTAAACCCTTTTTATGTTTATTATAGTTTACGCTACTTAATTAACTATATAAAAAAACTTAAAGTTAGAAGATTAACTATTATAAGTGTCTTTTTAAAGTAAAAGCTTAAAGCGCCTTTTAAGAATATAATCTATATATTATATAACTATAACTTTTTTCTTACTTTAAAAAGCCTTTATTTAAACTTAAAAAGAAACGCTGCAAATCTTTAGTTCTTACTTTATTTAATCGTATAAATAGCTATTATAGCTTATAATTAAATATCTATATTTTAGTAAATTAAGTAAAAGTACTTAAAAAACTTTTATTAATTTTAGCTTTAATATATAGTAAGATTATAATAGATCGCTATAGTTTACTATAAGCTAGTATTAAAGGAGTTATAAATTAAGTAAAAACCCTTTTTTAAACTTAAGAAAAAGTCTTAATTAATCTTATACTTTTCTTATATATATTATGCTTAAAGCATAAAGTAGTAATACTAGCTATTAAACTTTCTTAGTATTAAAAGCAGCTTTTATTAATCTCTTTTCTTTATTGCTTTTTTATAAGCGTTACGGCCTTAATTATTATATTATTAAGTAGTATTAAGCTATTAGTTAATAAGCTAGCCTTTATTTTTATATATATGTTTATTATGATTTTTAGCTTTTATATTAAGGCTTTAAATTAGCTATTAAATTTATTACTAGCTTGCTTAAACTTAGTAGCTTATTTTTATAGCTTTTACTTATAGTAAAAAGATTACTTACATAACCTTTATTTTAATATTAGCTTCCCTTAGCTTTTTTTCTTGCTTTTTTTAAGCTTAGCCCCTTTATACTAAGTAGGTTTTTTAATTACGCTATATTATTAATAGCGAGGTTTTTCCGAGGTTATATAACCTTATTTAAAAAGAGCTTTAAATATATAAAACGCTAGTATATACTTAGTTTAGTAGTATGTAGCTAAATAATCATTTCTTTTAAGCTAAAAAAAGAAAAAGAAACTTTATTTTAACTATATAGCTTTTTACTTATTAAGGTTACTTAAACGGCTTATACTTAAGTTAAGTTTAAGCTAAGGTTTAGCTAAGTTTAAGTTTAGTTTTATCCGACTTTAGCTATATATTAGCTTAACCTTAAGGTATTAACTATAGTATAACTATAGCCTTTTTTATAGTATAACTTATAGCAAAGTCTAACTTAATTATATTCGTTCTTTTTAACTTAAAAGGTAATAAAAATATAAATAAGCTATTATACTTCTTCTTAATATTATAATATAATTTCTATTAAGACTATATTATTAGTAATAAGTTTATAAGTCGGTTAATTTTATATAAAAGCTAAAAAAACATCGAAGCTTAATTTATCTTATAGCTAATAATAATATTTACTTATTTAAAAAATATATAATTATAATAGTTTAATATAATATATAGTTTAAAATATAAGTTTTTTTACTACTTTTATAGCTTTTTTAAAATATATACCGATTAAATCTTAGTTAATAATCTTTAAGTTATATTAAATAATAGTCTCCTAAATTAATTCTTAATAAAACTTATCCTTACGATTAAGTATAAGGTTATATTTTCCTTTATTTTTATATATTAACTATAAAAGCTTTATATACTTATAATATTTAACTATTAACTATATATTATAGCTTTAATAGCTTAAGTAAAAGTATTAAGTATTATATAAGTTTACCTTATAAAGATTATTATAGCTTTAAAACTATTATTATTTATATAAAGTAGTAATTTCTTTATTAAGTTAGAAAAATAAAGTATTAAAGTTTATAAAAAGTATTAGTTATATTATAAGCAAAAACTAATATTAAAATAATATTCTTTAACTTAGCTATATTATTAGTAATTTATAAAGCAATAGATTATTATCTTAAGCAATAAAAAGTTAAGTATTATTTTATAGTCTTTTATTAGTTTATATAGTATATTATAAAGTAAAAACTTCTTTTAACACTTTAATTTTTATTAAAAATATTTATATCTTAATCGCTTAAGTAAATTGCAATATGCTATTAAAATACTAAGCACGGATAGCTATATATTTAGGTAGGCTTAGTACGATTAGTTATTTTATTTTTAGTTTTAAAATATATATAGCTATGGCCTTTCGTACGGGGGACTTTTCGGGGGGCGGGATTATCCGCTTACTCGAGCTCGGCACCTTACTTTAGCCTGGTGCTGCACGATTCAACTTATACAGGCAGGGATTGATGGAGGGTGACAAGATCGCCAAAGTATCCGCACAAAGACCACATAATCTGAACCGGCAACTTGATTCGAGCCACAGTCAGTCCAGTTGCAAATGTACTGCTTTCAAATTGCGCCAGTTTCGTCACATCCGTTGTCTTGTCCATCTCTGTAGCCCTGGCCCGCGTGTGGGTGGTGGCATGCCCTGAGACGTCGTCCCGTCTGCCGCAGTTACCAAACTTCTTCAACGGCCTCAGATCTCGTCCAGCTTTCACGCCAGCCCTCTTCTCGAGGCCTGCTCACCGCGCCCGCCACCCGCCCAGAGCCAGCCCTACTCTAACCATGGCTCTCGCCAGGAGAAAGGCTGCAAAGCCGAGGTCGTCCGACTACGGCGGCGACGTCTTCAAGGGGGAACCCCCGGCCCCGTTCAAGCGCCCGCCCGAGGCACTCGAGTCCTTTGTCGACGGCCTCTCGGAGAAGCACGTCTACATCACCCACATTGACTCGAAGCCCGCTGCCTTCAAGCGCAAAATCTTTCTCGTCCCCGTGGCCATGAACGTTGCTGTCTTGCTGCTCTTTGTCTGGCGCATGTACTCGATCCTCCCCTGGTACTGGCAGCTTGTGGTCTCGGCCCTTGGCTACCAGAGCGAGGCGACCTTTCCCGCGTCCCATGTCACATGGGCTGAGCTCGCGCGCGAGGTCGCCAAGCGTGGCATTACCATGTTCATCGACTTTGTCCTCGTCGTCTTTGTCTGGCCCTGGCCCGTCGGGTTTGCAGCTGGTCAGCGCCACGGGAATCCAATGCGTTGGCGGTGGAGGGTGGGCTTCCGCGAAAATGAAATCTACGTCCGCCGCAGCCGCGACTGGGATCAGCTCCTCGGCGACATCTTCAAGGACGCCGACGCCGGCAAGATTCTCGTCGCCTACGTCCAGCAAGCCACATCTCCCCTGCTGCAGGAGCAGAAGACGGGCTACTTGCTCATGAACGGCTCCTGGGACCTTGACTGGGAGGGCATGGTCTATGCTCACGCCCTGGTCGACGAGAAGACGGTCGCCATCGCGGCATTCAAAACCGTCATCTTGGTGCACCACAAGGACTACGGATGGCTGTGTTACGACCTCAAGGTCGGCTCCGAGGCTGATTCGGATGAAAAGCGGAGGCAAGTCTTCGCCTTCAGGGACGCCCTCACGGCCATAGGCAAGGAGGATCTGTTCTATCGCTGGGTCGAGATTGTGCAGCTCGAATCCACCCAGGCTGGTGGCTTCGGTCCAGACAAGCAAGAGGCCGTGGCCACCAAAATCCGCGACATGTTTACGTCTGAGATGATTGATTTCGATGAGCTTTGGAAGGAGGCGGCTGGCGACACGTAATGTAGAAAACAAACTGAGTGACATAAGCAGTGACTCCTCACTCGTTATATGCCAGGTAATTCAGGCGACTGAGCAACGCATGGCAGTGCCTCTCTATCTACCCAGACTCATTCTCGGCCCTATGAAGTGCTCCCCGCTTTCTCGTGCATTGATTAGCACAACAGTTGCACACACATACCGTATGCCTCAGGCATCACGCCAGCCACGTGCCCTGCAGAGGTCGGCGACGCAAGAAAAAGAGGCAAAGACCGCGGATGGGTTCGAATCCCGACCTCGCTAAAAGTCCCAAAAGAGAGGAAATAAGGGCAAAAAAAAAAATCAACGCCCTGCTACCACTCTTTCTTTCCAGCGGTGGTACTACAGCGCGCCCCGATGCGCTTTCGCCGAGGTATTTACTGTGCGTTGGGCCCCAGCTCGGAATCGACCCGTCGGTCGTCAAGGGCTGGCAACGTTTCTGAGACCTCAGGTCTACCTGTTCGAGTGGGCAAAGGGGGCCTATTCCTTCAACCACTCGACCATGCAGCTTGGGGCTCTGAGGCCACTGTTGGGAGGGTGTGCCGAATTACCCCTTATAAGGGACTGAACAGCCTTGGTGCGGTTGCCGGGGGGAAGAGTGCGCGCCCATGCCTCTGAACAGGTGCGCGTGGGCGCCACCTCGTATGTACGTGAACTCAGGTTCGGTACCAGAGGCATTCAGAGGGCACACACCCAGTACAGCAAACGCCCCGACGTCTTAAGGACTGAGTGATCGTTTGCACGCTTGCAGGGGTGGCTTAGCAGCCGGCATTGCAGTGTTTGTAGTGTCCGGGACATATCTGCGAGGAGATGTCAGTGCAAGTCAGGTTGAAAGTAGTTTTCGTTACGCGACGTTACTTACTATTGCGATTGGAGACGGCAAAGCCCGTTGCCCATTCACATAACGGTATAAAGGCGAGATGTTTCGACAGCGGATTTCTTTTAAGTATCCCATGCCTTTCACTAGGCAAACGGAAGGGGAGAGATAGCGAGGGGCATGTGAGCGCATCTTTCCCGGGAAGAGCAGCACCCCCGAGCCATTATGATTGCCGACGCCAGCAAGAAGGACACTCCGTAGTCGGCAGAACCCTGGGCTTGTAGGCTGTGGTAGGACAAGTTGATATCGCCATGTATGCGGGCTTATTTGAATGCACCGCATCGGCAAGGCCTTATGGCATCGCGCGCGCCGAGCGAGGTCTGGTCGTCGGTGGTAATGGACACAAAGCAAGACGAGACTCGAGGTTCGAGAGCAGACACGCTATAGACAAGGCCCATCGGCTCACGCTGTCCGTGTAAAAATCAGCAAAGTTTAGAAGTTATTATGTAGGTAGAACAGGCTCAAAGATAAGAGGAGATGCTCCGTATAGGCTTGACAGTATGTTAAGAGGACTGGTTGAAGCTATCGAAATGATGCAACGTCGTCGAGGGGCCGCATTATAACACGGGTACCTACGGGTATCCGTGAAAATAGATTACTAAGCATCATACAGTCACCTGCTAAAAAGACCGGTTAAGTCTACACCGCGGGGTAAAATCTACCTAATTACTAAAAGATTTAATTATAGTATATTAAAAGCTTAAAAAGAATAAAAAGAAATATAATACTATACTTTAATAGCTATTAAAACCGGAACTCTTTATATAAACTTATATTTATGCTTTTAATACGTAGCTTTTATTTTTTTAAAGAAGATTTTTATATCTTTAGATTCTCTTAAATTAAAAGTTTAATTTATTAATTTCTACTTATTTAGCAGAAATAAGTAGTAAGAAATTAAAAAAGCGATTTTTATTATAAAAACCGGCTTTATAGCGCTTTTACTAAAAGTAGTCTTAAAATATTTTATAACTATTTATAATAAGGTTTAAGCATATAGTACCTTAAAACTTAAAAGGTTTATACTATTATTTTAAGATTTAATATTTTCTTTTTTAAATAGTATAATTCTATTTTAAGATATTTTATTTATATTTAAAAGACTAAATATATATACATATATATTAGCTAGTTTTATTTTTATAAAACTTAAAGTAAAGCTATATAGCTTTATATAAAGAAACTTTAGTTTAAGATATTATAAAAACCTAAGTTAACTAGTCTTTTCGCCGTCTTATTATACTTATTATTATATATATTTTTAGCAGCTAAGCTATAAGCTCCTTAGTAGCCGTGCTAGCAGCTTTTTAGCAGCTAAGTTAGCAGCTCCTTTATACTTAGTAGCCGGGCTAGCAGCTAAGCTATAAGCAGCCGGGCTAGTAGCTAAGCTATACTTAAGCAGCGGGGCTAGTAGCTCCTTAAAAGCCGGTCTAGCAGCCGGGCTAGCAGCTAAGTTATAGGCTCCTTAATAGCCGGGCTAGCAGCTCCTTAACGCTATAAGCAGCCAGGCTAGTAAATAGCAGCTAAGTAAGAGCCTTACTATAAGGGTTTATCTCTTATATAAGGGCTAAGTAAAGCCTAGCTATAAGTATAATAGTATGTATAATGCTTAGTAATCTATTTTTACGGGTACTTATAAGAATAGATTATTAAGCATTAAACTTATTATTATACATTTTTAGTAGCTAAGCTATAAGTAGCTAAGTTAAGAGCTAAGCTATAAGTAGCTAAGCTAGCAGCCGGGCTAGTAGCTAAGTTATAAGCAGCCGGGCTAGTAAATAGTAGCTAAGTAAAGGCCTTAAGGGGTTTATCCTTTATATAAGGGTTAAGTAAGGCCTAGTAATAAGTATAATAATAAGTATAATACTTAGTAATCTATTTTTATAAGGACCCGTAAAAAAAGGTACCTATAGAATTTTAAAGATATAGGTACCCGTAGAATTTTAAAGACATAGGTACCCGTATTATAATAAAGTATATAGCTTAGCTAACCTTCCCCTTTTCCTTAGCCGACTATAGCTTTATTTTAGTATTATAAGTAGCTTAGCTTTTATAAAGAGTTAGTTAAGCTTTATACTATAGTTAGCTTAAGTATAAAAGTATAATAAACCTCGCCTAACTATATATAATACTTAGCTTAACTATATACTATACCTCGCTTAATTATATATAATACTTTAGCTAATTAAACGTAGTATTTTTACTATCCGCAATAAAACATTAATTTAAAATGAATTTTAGTTTAGTTATATTTATTATTTTACTAGTTATACTATAAGCTTTTTTTAATAATTCTACTATTTTTTAATATAGAAAAAGTTATTTTAATTTAGTTTTTAAGTAATATATAAATATGCTAATTAGTAGTTAAAGTATAAAAAAGTATTTTAAAAGTCTTAACTTAGTATAATAGCTTATAAAAGGCTTATAAAAAAGCTATTAAGTTAAAACTTTTTAAGTGCTTTTTTATATATAATATATTTTAACCGTTATTATTATACTTTACCTTACTTAAAACTTTTTAAAAGCTAATTTAAATTTACTTTATAGTCTTTATCCTTTTTATATTTATAAATTCTTTATAAATCTTTAAATACTCTTTTTTAATTTTTTTAAAATATAGTTAAATATTTTAAAAGTATCTTATTATAACTTATAGCTTTTCTTTTATAATAAAAAAGTATTAATAAGACTAAAAGAGCAAAATAAGCGTAGTATAATATAAGTAAGTAGCTGCGAGTAAGGGCGTTATAAAAGTAAAAAAAGTGTGCGAAAAAGTAAAGAAATAGATAAGATATATATAATAAATGTTAATAATCTAACTAAAGTAAAAAAGGCACTAAGGCCTCTTATTATAGAAAATTCTAAAGCTATAAATAACTTTAATAACTAAAAAAAAGGTCTTTTATTTAGCGCAACCTTATATTAAAAACCTATAGCTAAATGCAGGCTTATATTATCTTAGTATTAAAGGCCTATATATACTTAGTTTAGTAGTATATAGCCGAATAATTATTTATTTAAAGCTAAAGAGGCAAGGGAGAAATCTCTATCTAAGCTATATAGCTTTATACTTTATAAAGGTCGCTTAAGTAGCCTATACTTAAGTTAAGTTTAGGTTAAACTTAAGCTAAGTTTAAGTAAAGTCCTATATAACTTCGGCTATATATTAGCCTAACTTTAAGTCTTTCGCTATAATATAACTATAGCTCTTTTTATAGTATAGCTTATAATACTATCCCCCTTTTAAGCTATTACGCACTAAGGTATATAATGTTAGCGCGCCGCCCCCCCGCTCCGCGCTTAACGTTAATCGGTATAATCGTCCTTATCGTGCTTATAATTATATACTAACGCCTCCCTTAAATAACGTTATATTAAGGCGTTAGATATATTATACGCTTACCTATCCGCGCCGCTATATTATCCTTAATAGCGCTAAGGCAGTATAACGTATCTCCTCCGCTTATTGCTAATATTAGTACTTAAGGTATATCTTACCTTCCCGCTACTTATAGTCCTTAAGCATAAATACTCTTCCTCTCTCCTTCTCCTTCTTTTCTTTTTTTTCTTTTTTTAATTACTAATCTACTTATACGCGCGCCCCCTTTTATAATAGCTTCGCCGCGCCGCGCCTTAATATATTTACTATAACCCCCCGCGCCCTATCTCCTGCTATATTATAGGCGTTTACTCGTTTAGCGCCCCTTAATACGCTTAGTAATTATATACTACCGCCTTTATATTAGTCTTTACGCTTACCGTTATTACTTAGTTAGCAGAGCGCGATACATAGTACTACTATATAGCGCCCTCTTTACTTTATATATATTAGATATATAGCGTCTCTTAACGCGGATACTTAGTCTAAGGCTTATTAAAATTAAGCCTCGCTTTATACCTATAATTAATTTACTTACGCTTACGCTAGATTACGCTATTTGCTTATATATCCTTATTTTTAAACTATATACGATATAATGCTAACGCGATATTAGTATACTAGTAATATAATCGCCGCCGCGAACGCGCTTTAAGATTATACGTCTTAAAAGACGTTTAAGGATTGCCGTATTAACCTATATATACGTTCTTTAATCCTTAATAGACGCTAGTTAAAAAGATATTACTAATAATTACTATAGTATATAAAGTTAGCTTATACTACTATTATAGCGCGCTAGGCTTAAATATACCTTAATATTTAAAGTTAACTTATTAATATTAGTAAGTAGTAAGTAGTTTGCTTTAATTAAGTTATAGTTTCTTATATATCCTATTTATATTTACTTTATATCTTATTATATCTTATTATATCCCTTATTTATCTTATTATTATCTACGCTTAATACGCGTTTATAGCGTATCCTCCTTATACTTATTGTTTAAAATCGTCTTAATATTTACTAAGTATAGCTTAAAACTTCTTTTTATTTTTCTCGGTTTTTTTCCTTTTTACCGCTACTTCCCTTATCTTATCTTTTACTCCTTAGCTCGGCTTACTATTATCCTTTTACCTTACCCTTCTCGTTTTTTATTACGTTACTATATCGTCCTTTAAATTCCTTTAAGGCAATTATATCTTAAAAGTCGCTAATTAGCTACTATATTAAGTTAGTATACTTATATTACTTTACTAAGACTTAGCACTATCTCCCCCTTTTAATCTATTTTTACTAAGCTTACTTAATCTTTTTTACGGCGTACTTTAGTTTATCGTCTTCCTTAATTACTAGTAGTAGCTAGTAGTTATTAACTACTTAGCTAAGTAAAGGGTTATACGCTATGCGGCGGAGGAACTTTATATATAGTTTTTTATATACCCTCCTTAATATATTAAGTTCTACTATATATAAGCTAACTACTTTTATTATAGTATACTTTTAATATAGCTAGTCGAGCTTCCGGTAAGGCCTATTTATAGTATACTTCCTTATATCTAGCTATACTTTATCGCTTACTTAAAGTTTTTCCGCTAAAGTATAAGACCGGTTTGCTATCTCCCTTTATCTTACTTATAACGCGGCGATCGCTATTTAAAAAAAGTCGGCGACTTCCCTTATTCTTTATATAAGGCTTTATACGCTCTCCGCGTTTAGTATAAGCGGTCCCTTTTTTTATATAATCTAAATCGGCTTAATATTATACTTATATATAGCAAAAAAAGGGCTTATACTTATTATTAATACTACCCGATTATTAAGCGCCGCTTAAGTATAAAGTAGCTATACCCTTTAATTATCTTACTTATAGTAAACGTATATATAAAGGTATACTTATACCTCTTAGTTCGCGCGCTTTATCGCTTTATTAGTTTATAAGTAGTAAGCTAAACTTAGTTTCCTTTAAACCTTAGTTTATTAGTAAAATTCTTTTTAAAATTGCCTTATTTAGTTTATCCTTTAATTTAAGATAATAGACTTTAGTATTTTATAAAAGCGGAAGTAGGATTATAAGAACTTAATAGCATATACTACTACTTTTATTATCGGTATCGCTTTTAAAGTTATTACTTTTATTAGCCGGTTTATTATTACTTAAAGGTTTTAAAAGCCCTTAGTCCTTATTAGCGGTAAGTCGATTATTATAAAGTTTATTATTAAGTATATAAATAGCTATATAAGGGGTAGTAATAGTTAAAAAAGCCTTTTTAAAGTTACCTTTAAATATACCCCTTACTATATAGCTTATAGTTTGCGATAAGCTAGCGTACTATTAATAACTAGCCTAGCTAAAAGAACTTTTAAGCTAATATCGCAAGCGTCCCTTTACGTTTTAAGCATCTTATTACTATTAAGTTATATATCCACTAAGCAATTAATACTTAAAGCTTATTTAGCTCTTTATCCTCCCCCTCTTTAAGGTATTAAGCCTTACTTAGCACTTAAAGCTAGTCTTTAAAGTAAAGGCGCCCCTTTATATTAATTATATACTTACTTACCTAAACCTTTATTTACTATATTAAAGTAAGCGACTAATCGCCGTTTTATATTGCTTAAAATATTACTTAATACTCTTTATCTTTTCATAATATCGCTATTTACCGCTTTTATATCTCCTACTTATTAAATACGCGGGCTAGTCGTGCTTATTCTTTAAGTATATCTTAGCTTAAGTTTAGGTTAAGTTTTAGCTAAACTCCGCCCTTATTCGCCTTACCTTTATTTTAAGGTATAAGGTTATCCGCCTTACTTATATAAGCGATTAACCTTATATTCTTTTTCTTTACCGAAATTATCGCGATAGTATGCTCTTTTTATACTAATTATCGCGGGAGGTTTATATACTTACCGCTAAGAGGGACTTAACGTTTAGTTAATCGCGCGCTATTTAGGATTATCTATACTATATATCCTATTTCCTTTTTATTAAATGCCCCTTTTAGCTTATCTTAATTACGGCGCGATAAAGCGTTAAGTACTACTACTAACCTCTTTAAGCGGTACTTTAATAGAAAGTTATATAAAGCGAGCTTTATTACTTATTTACTTTACTTTTTATTTAACTTTCTCTTTATTATAAAGTACTTTAAATTCTTATAATTTATTAGCACTATAAACGCTAGTATATTGCGTAACTTTACCTTTTAAAAGTTTAAGCATTATATAATTATAAGTAACTCTTTATCGTAAATCGGGTAGTTATACTCCGCTATTATTATAGAACCTTTAGTATTTCTCGTATGCTAAGTAGCTTCGTATAATTTATTTAATTTAAATTTACTTACTAAAAGGGATAAAGAAGACTTAGTATAGACTACTAAACTTAATAAGGTAAGGGTATCTTATTATACGGATTTCTTAAGTTAAAACTAGCTAAAGAAGAAAAAAGAAAGAAAGGAAAGGAGTTAAAGGAAAGAGGAGCGAAGACCTCCTTTTATACTTTTTTAAGGCTACTAAAAGGTTCCCCTTTTATATACTTTTATATACTTTTATATGCTTTTATATATTAAACTATAACTTACACCCCGTATAACTTATAAGGTTACTAAACTACTTCTTAAGCTAATAAAAATAGCTTACGCTATCTTTATTACTAGTTATAAGTAATATACACTTTATTACTTACGACTAGCTTATAAGACTAGATATTCTTATCTTAAAACCTTTTATAAGATTCTATCCTTTTTTAAAGTAAGGCTTCCTACTTTAACTTTATATAAGGTATTAGTCGATTATATAAGAGGAAGGCCTCCTACCTTAACTTTATATAAGATATTAGTTAATACGAATCTTATTACTAGCTAAAGCTAGCCTAAGCCGAATATAAGTATATCTAGCTTATACCGCTTATAGCTAATACTAGCCGTCTTTAACCGTTAAGCTATATCGTCTCTTCTTATAACTACCGGTATTTACTTTAATAGTTATAACTTATAACTAGCAGTATTTACTTTACTAATAACTCCTTTATATTTAGTAGTATTTACTTTACTAGATATTAGTACTTCTTAGTACTTAGGATTACTAACGGAATAAGGTTTCCGTTATATATTCCCCTCTTTAAAGTCTTTTTAAACTTAGAAAGATAAATATCCTTTTCTTATAGGTTTTTCTTAACCTTTAAGAAACTATCTAAATAATTAAAGAAGTCCTACATTAAAGAGAGTAACCTTAAGAGTTCTTTAAAGAAAATCCTAATCTTTTTATCTTTATAGATCTTTTTTAAAGAAGAATCTTATCTAGATTTCCTTTTACTTTTACTATTTAGGATAATAAAGAAATCCTAGCTTAAAGAAGCTAACACTTCCTCTTAAGAGTTTTATCGATTAAAATCCTTAACTTTTCTTAAACTATTTCTTAAGTGCTTTATAGGTTCTTAGGTATTATCTAAACTAAGATAGTCCTTTTACTTTACTAAATAAAAGTGTTCTTAATTTTCAATTTTCTTAGCAAGTATAGCCTTTACTATATATTCGCTATCTTTAACTCTCTTTAAGTCTAGCGCTCTTACTACCTTAGTATTCCGTAGAGTCGGCTTTAATAAAGATATATAAAAAATAGGGTATATAAGTAGACTAGTTAAAAGTTTTAACTTATAATTAACCTTTCCTATTTTCTCTATAACTTTAAAAGGTCCTATTTCTTTATAATCTAAAGACTTATTAAGTTTATTAGTCTTAAGATTCCTTATTAAAAGATATACTTTATCGTCTTTAAATAAAGAAGGTTTTAAAGACTATCTCTTATTAATATCTTCTTAGTAATATATTTTAATTCTGATTTTATAAATCCGTATAAGCTTATTAACTGCTCGGAGTTTAATATAGCTTTTTCGGCTATAACTTCTTTCGGTAAAGAAGACCTATAGGCTTTAAGTATAAAGCTATAATTCGTAAGTACCGGAGTATTCTTAATAGGCTTAAAATAAGGGGTATTATACGCTAACTATACTATAAGCAATTTAAAAAGCCAATTATCTTACTAATAATTTACATAGCTTTTAAGGTATTGCTTAAGCGTTTAATTTAATCGTTTTATTATTCTGTTTATAATAGGGTGAAAAGCAGTAGATAATTTATGCTTTATACCTAAGGCTCGCGTTAAGCCTTGCTAGAAATTCGAAATAAATTTCCGATCCTTATCCGAAATAATCAAACTCGGAAGTCCTTAATTAGCTATAATATATCTTATAAAAGTATAAGATAACTTTTCTACGTCTATAGCTTTATATATTAAAATAAAATAGCTATAATTCGTAAGACGATTAATTATAACTAAAATAAAATCGTATTCTATACTAGTCGTAGGATCTATAGAATTTAATAGTTTCGTAATAAAGTCTAAGGCTATAAAGTCCTAAGGTTTTAAAGGAACTTTTAAAAGAATTAAGTTACTATAAGGCTTATATTATATAGCCTTACTTTTATTATATACTTCGCATAACTTAATAACTTTTTAGATTTTCTTATAAAGGTTATAGGTATTAAAATAGTTTTTAATTTTATTATAGGTTTTCGGAATACCTTAATATCCGTATAATAAGTGCGAATAAAAATCCGTTATAACTATTTTCTTAGTCTTTAAGGTAAGGAATAGCTTATTCTTATAAAACGCTATTTTTCCCTCTTACTTAAGATTCTTATATTTCTTCTTATTTAGGTTCTTATAAGAATTCTTAAGTAATTCTAAAGTAATAAGATCTCCTTATATGTTAAATAGTATATATAACGTCTTTAACTCTAAATTACTATTATTATTTAAAAATAATAAGGTCTCTTTATAAGGCTCTTTTTTATCGTTAAGGTCCGGTCGTCGGCTAATTATATTAGCTTGGTTATTCTTAGAACCTTTTTTATAAATAATCTTATAATTAAATTCTAAAAGGAATTCAGCCTATCTTATTTACCTAGTATTTAACTACTACGTTATAGCAAAATAATTAATATTCTTATAATCTATAAAAACCTTAAGTTTATACTTATTTCTTAAAATATAATGCCGAAATTCTTTAAAAGCATGTATAATAGCTAAGAATTCTTTATTGTAAATAGGATAATAAATCTCTATACCTACTAGATTCTTTAAGTAAAGAGCTATCGGTTTAAGAATATTATTCTCGTTGCGCTAACTTAGTTACGCGCTTAATGCAAAATTAAAAGCAGCCGTTTTTAATTCTAACGGCTTCTCTATATTATAAGTATTTAATATAGGTTCTTTAATAAGTAATCCTTTAATCTTTTTAAAAGCTTTATCTACTTTTAAGTTCTACTTAAAAGGGTCCGTTTTAGCTTTCTTTAATACTAAGAGAATTAGTATAATTATCTTAGAAAAGTCCGATATAAACTTCTTATAATAATTTATATATCCTATAAAGCTTTAGATCTCCTTAATATCTATAGGAATTAGCTAATCTTAAATTATAGAAATCTTCTATAGGTCTATCCTTATATAAAAAGGAGTAATTATATGCCTTAAGAATTCCACTTCTTATATATAAAAGCTGTATTTCTCCGGTAAAATATATAAGCTAGCTTTTCTTAACCCTTTTAGCACTATATCGACTTCTTTATAGTGTTGCTTTAGCGTATCCGAGTAAATAATAATATTATCTAAATAAGCCGTATAGAAACGGTTTAAATAAGGATTTAATATACTATTAATTCTCTTCTAAAAGGTTGCTAGTATATTAGTTAATCTTAAAGGTATAACTAAAAATTTATAAAGTTTATATCGCGTTCCGAAGGCTATTTTAAATTCGTCTCCTTCTTTAATGCGTATTTAGCTATAAGCAGATTTAAGGTTAACCTTAGTATACTACTGCTTATTAGCTTATCTATCTCTTATCTCGCTTATAAGAGGTAACGGAATCTAGTCCTTTATTATATCGTTATTTATCTCTTTAAAATCGATATAAAGTCGATTTTTTTCTTTATTTTTACTATTCTTCGGAGTAAGTAGTATAGCAGCTTTATATTCTAATTTAGACTTTTTAATATAACCTTTTCGTAGGTTTTTATCGATATATTCTTTTAATAACTTTTAATGCTTTTTATCTAAGTTATATATCTTATAGAATTTAAGCTTAAAGCCTTCTTTTAAATTAATTTCGTAATCTTAACTACTACGTAGTAGTAATCTATCTTTAGGTAGCGTCGTAAATATATCGAAATATCTCTTTTGTATATTTTTAGGTATTTTTAGATAACGATCCTCGGGGTATTCTAAATTAATAGTACCTTCCGAACGTCTTATATACTATATTCGCTCTTTTAGGTATTCTAAATTAATAGTACCTTCTAAACACTACAAGCTAATCTTATATATCTTATTCTTAATCTTTCTCTTATTCTATTTCTTCTTAATCTTATCTTTCTATTTAAGGTATTGCTACTTAATATCCTTTAAGGTATTCGATAGATTTTCTCTTAATAAAATATAAGTAGCTTTATAATTATCTCCAGGGCTTTTAGTTTTCTTATTAAGGTTCGGCGTTATTTTCGCTTATATTATACTAATCGTAGTCGTATTGTCTTTAGTCGTACTAGTCGTCTTATCGTCTTTCGTTACAATATCTATTATTGCGATATTTATATCTATATAAGAAGCTTTATTATCCTTATTATTACTATTCCTTATATAGTTATTATTAGGTATTGCTATATTTAAATTATTCGAGGGTTTCGTTCCGGGTTCGTCCTCTATTAAACTATAAAAAGGGATATCTAAGGTATCGTCTTTAAACCTTAAAAGGCCTTTATCCTAATCTATTATAGGATTATATTTCCGTAAAAAGGGTAGTCTTAATATAATATTATAGCTAATAGCTAAAATATCGAAGGAATCTTTAAAGTTATAAATCCTAATTATATACTTAAGAGGATTAGTCTTTAGTATAATCTTGCCGTTATTATACTTAAAGAGTAATCCTTTTACTAAAAGAAGTATATAAGGCTTGTCTTTTCTTCTATAATGTAATTTTAAACGATTTACTGTTATAAGGGAAATATAGCTACTTATCGCACCGCAATCTATTAATACGTTAAAGCGATGTCCTCTTAATTCTAATATAAGAGTTATTTTTATACTTTAAGAATTATTATTTAACGTAAGTAAGTTCTATTTACTATAAAATAGCCTTATTATTCTTAGGCTTATTAGGTTTTTGCCTCGTTTACTAACTTCTTAGTAGATCTTAATTCTTTTTACGGAATTAGTCTATCTAAGTAACTAAGCTATTTATAAGCTTTAAAAACTAAATTCCTACTAGCTTTATAGTTCCTAACTGCTTTATTAATAATATTAATACCTTTAGTATAATTAATTTCTTTTTATCGTTTTTAGTCGTTAATCTTTTCTTGCTTAGCTTTTAGCTAATTTTTAAGCATATCTTTTAAGAATCTCTTTACTTATAGGAGTATTTCTAAATTATAATTCTTATTACGGAGATTATAATTAATATTAAAATACTTACTATATCGTTTAAACGTATCTTTAATAGCTAGGTTAAGGAATTTTATATCTTCTTTAAGCTTATTAGTTAGCTTGTCGTTCTTTTTTTTAAGATCGTCTTTATCTTTAATTAGATTAATAATATACGTAAAAAGAGATACGTAATCTTCCTTTAACTTAATTATCTTATTCGTTAAAGCTAAGTTACCGCTTTAAAGGTTTTCGATAGTCGTTTCGTTATATTGCTTAAAAAGTAAAAGTTATTCGATTTTAATCCGGTTATCGGTGTTTTCTTACTAAGGTTCCTCTTTATCGGCTTTAATATCCTCCTTAAGGTTTTCTATAAAAACCTTAGTATTAGTAGTAAGTTCTTTAGTCGTTATAGCGGGTTTATTATAAGTCTTCCTTAGTTTAAGAAACTAGCCGCTTCTTTACTTATCCTAAAAGTATATAAGGCAGTTATTATCGTAGTATTTAGTCTAAGAAAGCTACTTATATGCCCTATCTTCGATAGTAATTACTATATCGAGATATTCTATAAAAGAAGCGGAAGGCCCGTCGTTATCTTCTTTCTTAAAAAAGGGCTCTTTGTCTTATAATTTAAGGTCTTCGGGATTATAGCTATCTTTTATATTTAAAGGTATAACGTTTATATTAAAATAAAAAGCGTTTTCGTTATCTTCGTTAATAGTTTATAAGGAAGTTCTATACTAATAATTATCCTTAGTCTTAAAAGTATTTCTTTACTAGTTATCTAAGCTCTTAGCTTCTATCTTAACTTCGGGTTCTTCTTTATAAAGACCTTTTATAAGCGAACTAGTCTTAAACGGACTAAGGGTTAGTATAATAAGCTTTACGTTAATATCGGTATCCTCGGTTAAAGGTAGTAGTAAATTATATTACGGATTATAAGCTAAGAGGGCATTATTCTTACGAATAGGCATATTCCTTCCTTTAAAAGAATTCCTTTTCTTAATATAATCTCTTATAATATAGCCTTCCTTTATATAATTAAAGCATCGAATAGCTTTTTTAGCGGGCTTTAGTGGGCTTAAGCGGGCTTGCTTTAAAGGTATTTAAGTTCATTATATCGTAACCTAAGTCGCGCTTTTGCTTCTTATTATTTTTCTTAATAACCCCGCTAGGAGTTAAACGGTGTTTTCTTTATTGCCGGCGTTCGTATTGCCTATTATCTATCTAGACCGCTAGACTAATATAGTTTAATAGCGTCTTTAGCCTATCTAGGCGGTAAATTTCGTCTTTAACTTCTTCTTTTAGTCCTTCGTAAAACGTAGCTATAAAGGCATCGTCTTCCTATTTTAGCTTAGAAGTTATTTATCGGAATTAAGCTATAAAAGCTAATAAAGACGTAACCGGCTTAAGGCTTCTTAATTTATGCTTTGCCGATCGTTGCTTATCTATAATTCCGAACGTTTTTTATAAAGCTTCTTCGAAGTTATCGAAATTCTTAAAAAATGTTCTTCGTCTCGGAATTCCTATCTTTAGGACTATTTTCTATATAGTCCTTAAGAATCGGTTTAAACTATATTGCGGCTAGGCCTTATAAGCAACTAAATATAAATATAATCTTTACTACTTCTTAATTTATCGTAGTAAGATAAAACTAAAAATAAGCTTTAAGAGAGGTAATAAACTCTTATAGCTTAGCTAATTCTTTAATATAAGGTTTAGGAGCTTTAATCTTTAAAATAAAACTACTATTTATAAAGCTTATTAAGGGATAAAAAAGCTTTAAATACCTCGAACTAGCCTACGGCTAACTAGTCGGCTATAGTATCTTAAAAGCAGACATTTCTTCTTCTATTTATTATAATTAGATAGACGTAATTATAATAAATACCTTTTCTTTATTAAATAACTTAAAGAACTTACTAAGTATAAAATACTAAGTAATCTTTATCGGAGCTGCTTAAGCGTAAAGACTCTTATAAGCTAGTTTTATATTACGGAACCCTTAGCACTTCTTGTACGCTAAGTAGCTTTATATAGTTTATTTAATTTAAATTTACTTACTAAAAGGGATAAAGAAGACTTAGTATAAACTACTAAACCGAATAAGGTAAGGGTATCTTATTATGCGGGTTAAAACTAGCTAAAGAAAAAGAAAAAAGGAAAGAAAAGGAGTTAAGGGAAAAAAGAGCGAAGACCTCCTTTTTTACTTTTCTAAGGCTACTAAAAGGTTCCCCTTTTATATACTTTTACATACTTTTATATGCTTTTATATATTAAA